>JAQGAF010001647.1:0-28897 GCA_034687865.1 Kryphioiulus occultus
TTTCTGATTTTAAATCGGACATTTGGTTTCTGAGAAAAACACATTTTTACTCGATTCATGCAGGTGAGTCGATTTTTGTGCACGCAAGTGTATAAGCTTATTCACCATTCGTTCAATATAGTCTTCTGTACTGTATTGAAATACCAGCTTCGTCTAATCTCCAAAGATATCGAATTTGCCAATACACGATGTAATGTCAATCGTTGACCCAGCGTTGTTCTTGTTATTTCTACAGTATATGCCCTACAATCTTATATTTACTCTGAGATAACAGCTACATTGTATTTAGAATTAACTTAAGCCATTGCTGCTCGCATACAGCTATTATTTTTCTTATTTCGTTCCTCTTGTTTACCCATCTAGGATGGCGGTAGCTGGCTTTAATAAACAACACTACCTAAAGGGATTATTATATTTGGTAGCAAAAAAAATCTGCTCTTTGCTAACGTATGTTGTTTTAACGACATCTGCTTTTATTGATCCCATCATTTACTTTTTTGAAACAATCAAAATGGGCAATTAGTTTCCATCAGAAAGGTATAAGGATGCAAGATTGGCAGAATGGCATTGGTATTGGGCCCATTTTCAGGTAAACAATTTCAGTGCTGTGAAAAGAAAGCTATCTGACTTCTTAGTGAAATGCCATTTCTTCTCTTCTAATTCGCTTCTAAATCAACCATTAAACTTTGCTCAAGTTAGGTCAGCTGATTGCAACAAAGGGTATAGTTTTCTACCTTGAGCAGAAGTCATAATCTCAGGGTAACTGGCCCTATGGTAAACCTGGAAAAGTCCGGAAAACTGAAATGATCTGGAAAGTCAGGGAAAAGTCAGGGAAATGCATATATCTGGAAAATTGTTGTGGTATAACAATTTTAATTGTTAAGAAGTCTCAGAAAGCTGTGTTTGTTCTCAAATTTTTGTTATTAAGTCTGCCTATGGCGTTTTCATCACCATTAATATACCAGGGTATATTTGCTAAATAGCAGATAAATATGAGGCTATGGCTTACCAAATTATACTTAGCAAATTTTTGTATGAATCTTATTTTTCAAAAAGAAAAATTACCTGCAGCATTTCCGTCGTTATTACAAATTTTTAATATTTCGTCAAAAAAGCCCACAAAAATGTAATATTTGGTATTTAGTGGTTTAAAAAATCCTTTAGTTTTCCCATAACTTATTAATTTTTGACCCTGTCTGACCCAAATGCACAGGGTACCCACTTTTTGGAAACTTAGGGATAATCAGGGAATGTCATGGTATTTGTGAAAATGTCAGGGAATGTCTGGGGAATTGAGATAATTTACATCACTTACCTGTAATTAATTAGTCCTGTTTTTTTATGAAAAGATTGGGATCATGTCAGATGTCAGGGAAATGGCTGAAATGTTGTTAGGGAATGACAGGGAAATTGATATAATTTGCATCAGTTAATTGTGTTAGTCCTCAGTTTTTTTTTAAAAAAAATTGTATTGTGGTCATGTCAAATGTCAGGGAAATGGCTGAAATGTTCTTAGGGAATGTCAGGGAAAACGAATTGAGAATTTTAGTAGGAAACCTGATTAGTGTTAAATTCGAAAAAATATTTGTTTTAGATTCTCTTTAAATTTTGCAATGACTGGAAAAGCTGGAAAAGTCAGGGAAATGTGATTGATGATTCGGCCAGCCACCCTGTAATCTGATTCAAAATTGTTTTTATAGCCTTGAAAAATTTCAACTTGCCACCTTGATTGG
This sequence comes from Kryphioiulus occultus, assembly GCA_034687865.1. Classification (NCBI taxonomy): domain Eukaryota; kingdom Metazoa; phylum Arthropoda; class Diplopoda; order Julida; family Julidae; genus Kryphioiulus; species Kryphioiulus occultus. The sequence goes on from JAQGAF010001647.1 coordinate 1,734, forward strand.
GTTACTTTTCAAAATTTCACCTTCAATATTTCACTCCTTTTCTACGTTTCCTCATCCCGTTATTTCAAAGGGTGATGAAAGATTTTCTGGTCTGGTCAGTAATTGCGTTGTCACCGAGATTGTGCAATTCCTTAATAACGTAGTACGGATTCAGTCGTGTTTATTCCTCAGCGACTTAAATAATGGGCATTGCAATTACAGCCTAATTACTCAAAAGGAAATGTTTTGTTGGACAAAACAAGGGCGAATTATGTCCATTGCTTGATGGCAATCTGTTGTCCAGCTCTTGCGTTTTTTCCTCTTTCCAATAATTGGACACATTATCCAGTTAGTGTAATGGAAAAAAAATATTCCGTATATACGGACCATTATGGGACCAATAATTGCGACTAGTTCAGTTTTCAGTTTCTGCTGTTCATGTTACATGTTCCTCATCTTACATGTTACATGGGAGATCATGGAATTATGCTTCAACCCTTCGTTTGAAAATCAAAATAGATAAAGCAATTAGGCTGATGGGATAACCTAGCAGGATTCGATAATCACTTATCGCTGGTCAATATCCAACAAAGTTGCAGCTTTCACCCTGCAGCTTAATTAACATTTTGAGTTAATAACCATAGTGCAGTTTCTGTTAAAGTTAGCCAAACTGTAAACATTTGCTCTTGTATAGAGGACAGTGTCAGCAAAATTTGACACGGAGAACCAACTATGTGGGATACAGTAGTCTCGGATCTTTTCATTTTAGTGATTGTATCATGAGACCGTCTGGCAAAGTCAGGGAAATCTTGACATTTTGACCATTAGGTCAGGGAAATTCATAATGCCTGGAAATTTGTTGTGGTAGGACTGTGGTAGGATGAATAGCTTAGAAAAGCTGTATTTGTGATCTACGTTTTCTAAAAATTTCGCAAACTGCGTTTTCATTATCATTAATTTTCCTTTTGAAAAATTCACCTAAAATGCATTATGAAAAAGTCATCATGAAAAAGATTTAATATCTAAAAGAATAAGTGCTCGATAATGCAGTGTTTGAGATTTAGTGGTTTCAACTTGTAGTGTACACTTCATTATTAATATTAATACAATAAAAATCCAATATTTGTTGTAATTTATTAAAAATTTCGCCTATGGCAGTCTCTTAATTATTAATATTATTATTTCTTACCAAATTGTGGGCTAATTGCATCATTTCGTGATCAGATCTATAATTTCTAACATTTCCGCTATACTGTATATTTGCTTGGATCAAATATGTAAAAATAGTTCTTTGAAATTGTCTGGAAATGTTCCAAAAGGTGTCTGGAAAACGTGGAAAAGCCAGGGAAATTCAAATGATTCCTCTTCTGGACTGAAAGTTTAAAGTTTAGCAATGCAGACTAGACTGGCTTCAATAAATGCAATGTTTGCCGTGACTATGCCATTGAGGTCTTTGGGAAAGTAAGTGCTTGGCCATTGAAAACTAAACACCTATTCATTCACTGTATTATCATTATATCCCATATTTTTGACTCCAAGGCACTTTCAATCCTCCAATTTTGCTCTGTGTCTTTGGACATAATTCATCTTCAATTCCTCTTCAGGTCTGATAGTTTGAAATTTAGCAATGCTGACTGATTTCCTTCTAGCATCAATAAATGCAATGTTTGCCATGACGTTGCCATTGACAATGTCTTTGAGGAAGTAAGTTCTTGGCCATTGAAAGTTAAACATCTAATTATATGTCATATTTCTTAATCCAATGCACTTTCAATCCTCCAATTTGACTCTTTGGCATTGGAAATTATTCCTCTTCAGAACTGAAATTTTGAAGTTTGCAATGCTGAATGGACTTCCTTCTAACTACAATAAATGTAGTGTTTGCCATGACGTGGTCATTGACAATGTCTTTGAGGAAGTAAGTCCTTGGCCATTGAAAATTAACACCTGCTCATACTGTAGATATTATCATTACATCCCTATATTTCTGACTCCAATGCATTTTCAATCCTCCAATTTTGCTCTTTGTCATTGGAAATTGCAGACTAGACTAGTTTCCTTCTATCATCAGTCAATGCAATGTTTGCCATGACAATGTCATTGGGGATGTAAGTTCTTTGACATTGGAAATTATTATATGCACCTTCTCGTAGACTTTTTAGTTCTTAATCCAACGCACTTTCAATCCTCCAATTTTGGTTTTTGGCGTTGGAAATAATTCTTCTTCAAAATTCAAAGTTTGAAGTTTAGCAGCAGACTGACATCCTTCTAGCATCGATAAACGCAATGTTTGCCATTGTCAGCCCCAAGTGCAATTCGTGGTGTTAAGCTGGTAGGCGTCACTAGACGTGAGCATCAGTGACTTGAGCATCTTGCAAGTCCCATTAAGGGACATAATTGCTAGCTTGAAGATCAGGCTTCACACAATTGTTATCTGGTTATGAATGGCGTGACAGCTGAAAATGCTGAGTTAGTCTCTGGAGGTTAAGTCTTCGATATTTTGTTTCGTTAATAACGTCGCCTAGCTCGTATGTTGTGGCGCTTAAACAACAAGATTATATTATCAGGGTTCCATGTAATGAGGGGGTGGATGGCTCGCAACTCAATTTCGCAATTTCTGCGCACCGAGCCATTTCCTGTCGCTGAGAATAAGGAAATGAACTGCAGGAGTTCCAAGATGAACAACGTCTTAGATGCAATATTAGCGCTGAGCAAAGTATGGGCTTCGGGTTTTTGTCAGCTCACGAGGTTTGGCATTAATTTTAGGTAATGAATGGTGATGAGCCAGAAATGTTGGCAAAGAATTCGTTCATGGCATGCAATCCACCAATGGTGATAGTGAGAATTAAAGATTTAAGGCTATAGGTAATTATCATTCGTGAATGTTGGGATAGCTGTCTGATAATGTACATCTGTGTTCCGGATTCTTGTCTTCAGTGTGTGTTAAAACTAAGCTTGGAAACTATGCAAGTTGGAAATCGACTGAAGATGTAATTTATTGTCAGTATACATTATGTATGTACGAGGAAAACTTTGATCATATTGCATTACAATGTTTGGATAAACTTTAGTGAAGTCTTTGCTTCATCATGAGCATCATGAGCATCATGGGCATCATGAGCATCATGAACTTCATCAACACGTTTTCTTTTATTTGTTGTGTTTAACCTGGTTTGATTCAGCTGCCTCAGTATTAGCTTCAAACGTGTTCATAATACTGTGTTCATAATTCATGTATTTATACTTCAAATTTATTTGTTTTATATAAAAATAACACAATAAATAAAAGAAAACGTGTCATTTTTGCATATCAGATAGTTAGATTTCATGTATTAATTCAGTTTTGTGTACAATTGTACACGTTTGGAGCTAATATTGAAGCAGGGACTTCGGTATAGTCATTGTCCCAATTTTGATAACGTCTATATTTAAGACAATAACAAGACCGAAGTGACCACAGTGTTGTTCTGAAATTGTTGCCCTTGCAGGATTTCTACATTCTTGAAAGTCAGGGAATTGCGGAGCAATGGAAAAGTGTCAGGGAATTTGTGAAAATGTCAGGGAAATTGAGATAGTTTGAATCGACCAATTCAGTAGGTATTATTTTCTATGAAAATGTGCGATAAAAACCATCATTCTGTATAAAAATTTGTGAACAAATCCATCATTTTTCTTACCTTTTTTACAAAAATGCCAGGGAAGCGACTGGAATGTCAGGGAAGTGACTGGAATGTCAGGGAAGTGACTGGAATGTCAGGGAAGTGACTGGAATGTCAGGGAAGTGACTGGAACGTCAGGGAAAAGACTGGAACGTCAGGGAAAAGACTGCAATGTCAGGGAAATGGCAGGAAATTTGTCGGGGAATATCAGGGAAATCGAATTGAGAATTTGATTTAGAACACTGCATTTATAAAATCTAATTCAATTTTTTTATGCGATACCTTTCATGCGTTCGAAGTCCACCCACATACTCTTGTCCACGATTTTGGTGTTAATTTTCGTTCAGAAGATTTCATTGTCACTGCAAGATGACTTAATATTCGGTATGGCCATTTTGAGGAATTTTTTACCTCAACTTTGATCGGATTTCGATTAATAGCCAGTAATGCTACTGAGTGTGCCAGTCAACTTTCGATGGTTTATTCAAAGCGTGTTTAAGGATTGTCAGTTTTCTTGACACATTTTTGCTGCTTGATTGATTTTCGGGGAATTTATAGCGATGAAAAATGCATAATTCTTGCAGCATTCGATTCGTTTTTGACAGTGATGCTCCCAAACAAACTCACGTCTGCTGTTTGTCATTTGGGAAAACTGAACACGTTGTTTGGCCGTTATGTGAAATGAATATATTCAGCAGGCTTGGACAGTCTTTCAAAAAACACAAGAAGTTCAGCATGGGGGGCCCTTAAGCAAACTGATTATAGTTTCATGAGCTCTACCGATTTTTTCTGAGTCTCTAAATGAAATTATGGTTTAAAATGCTGGCTGCCATGTGGCATCATTTTAGTTGAAAACGTCAAAGATTGTGACCCCAATACCCACGTTTCATTGACAGAAAGGTGCAATTGAAACGCCAATTCCATTGACAGGTCATGCCTTAACTTGCTTCATGTTGCCAGTATGGTGTAACGTGCTTTTCAGTCTAGATTGGTTGTTTGTTGTAGTTTTCCTACTGTAATCCAATTACCAGCCATTTGTGAAGCTGATGACTAATATTCCACCAGTGTACTTTTAAAATCCAACAGAAAAAATTAATGAAATTTAGTGGAGGTTGTTATTAGATTTCAAACCTGTCCACATGAAAGAAGCTGTAAAATGAAAATTCCGGCACAAATTGCTAATTTTGGTTTCATGTATGAGCAATTTGGTCTTCCTGAACCGGAATTACTGTACATTTAAAGTGCTGTTACATTGTATAACAAAACTGGACATATTGCAAAGTTTTGCGAATTAGTTTCTTCCTTACCATTCATTATGTGATGGATAACATACTAAATAACCTGGTATATTACAACGTTTCCACTCACCTCGAAGACCTGGGAAAATCATAGTGGAACAACCTGAAAAAGTCAGGGAAATATCAAATTTTCATGCAAAAATCAGGGTAAGTATCAAATTTTCATGCACAAATCAGGGAAATATCAAATTTTCATGCAAAAATCAGGGAAATATAAAATTTTCATGCACAAATCAGGGAAATATCAAATTTTCATGCAAAGGTCAGTTAAATGTCAAATTTTCGTGCAAAAGTCAGGGATATATGAAATTCTCATGCAAAAGGCAAGGAAATATTAACTCTTCATGCAAAGATAGGGGAATATCAAAATTTAACACAAAAGTCAGGGAAATTTCAAATTTTCATTCATTAGTCAGGAAAATTTCAAATTTTTATTCAATAGTCAGGAAAATTTCAAATTTCCATACACATTTGTAATGCTGATCAAAAGAGGGCGCATCTAGGCGCAGTTATGCCATAGAATATGATTGCAGATTTGAGAAAGAACATTTAAGAGCGATTTGTTTTGTTCATTTTTTTTAATAGACAACAGTGCAATTTTTTTTCAAAAACCTGGAAAAGTCAGGGAACTTGAAAACGTTTTTGAGTGGGGATCCTATACAAGAAACATGTAACTTAACATCGTGATTTCCTGCTAATCTTGAAACAAATCGTACAACTTTGCTATTTAAAGTGTTGTTATAAATGACACAGCTTTTTGCAATGGACTATAACATGTATAATAACTTGTAAAACATACTGTGAGTTATACTGTACGGTATACGTGTAGTGTAAACATACCTTTACAGTGCTTAGTTGCAACCATCAGGGTTTCAGCACTATTGCTCTTTAATTTTATTCATATTACTAATCTGTTGCTTCAATAGAGTCCGAGGCAGTGTATCGATCCATTGTACAATTCATATGAAACAAGTTCTTGAAATGATACTCCAGGGCGCCATTAGGCTGGAGTCCAAATCTCCCATTTAACGTAAACATTATCACGTTTTCGCTCGATAAGCGAGTTTTGCAAATTCGCATTTGTAATTTGTATTGATATCGATTTCAGCATTTTAAGCTCGTTGGCTTTAAAACGAAAACTATAGGTTTGGCAAATAATTACGTACCATTAAATTAGTGAGACAGGTCCATTACTTTCAACTTTTTCGGATTTTTCTTGAATTTATGTTCAGCTGTTTGGCCTGTCTTATTATTTCATGAGCGTCTGGAGAGGCTGAAAGGATGTTTTAAAATTTAATGTTGAAACAATGAATTAACTACTGGGAAGTTCTGTGTCAGCTTTTACCCCATAATTCAATGGGGAACTGAACTATTGTTCAAATTCTAGCAATTCTTGGGCAATTTGGAGTAGTTTCAGTAAGGTTAACAGTTGGAAGTATTTCGAGGAGCTTATAGAAATATACATGACAGTATTATCCTCGTTTATTTACTTGTTTTTACAAGTTTAATTGTATTATAATTAGAAATACATTCTGTGAAGATGTAGTTGGTTAATACAACAGGGATCCCCCATATCTGGAAATCCTGGAAATGTTAGTGGAAATTGATTTACTTTGAAAAGCCAGGGAAATTTGACGAGTCAGTAATACATTTTACTTGGATAATTATTGGCTAACACAAAAATAAAAGAAATTGACCCATGCACTGGTTGTCACGATCGCCACTCGAAATACATTTGGTAATGTAAACAAAAATACATTTCACTCATGCATTTTACAATGCATTATAAAATGAACTTACTTGTATGTTTCACGATTTAATTGTCTATATAATTACAAACTTTATGTGTGATGCATTCAATTGAATGAAATTGATGCATTTTTGAATTTTAAACTGTTTCATTGCCAGTTCTAATTTATTTTTTGAATATTTTAGATGTTTTTAAATTCAGAATTGAGATTTTTTAAACCTTGAAATTATGAAATGTAGCAAAGCTCTTGACATTTTACAATGCATAGAATACAAATTGTAAACTGTAAAGTGCATTCTTCAATGCAAACACAGTACATTACACTATGCATTACACAGAATATTCTTCAATGCACAACGCAATAAATCTCCGACACGCAATACATTGTAATATGCATGCCACAATGAATTGTAAACTGCTTAAAAACACATTTTAAAATGCATTCGGAAATTCATTTTCAAGTATATTTGTCAGAACATTTTGAAACCAAATTTGTCTCAACCTACAGACATGCATTTCTAAATGCTTAACCATTACTCGTGGATATTAATATTATTTTGAGCATAAGGATGAATGCAGATTGAATTACACATTGAAATACTGTACTCTAAAAATTTGTTTGGAAAAAATCCTAACATAATCCTTAACTTGTCTCCGAAAAATCCTAAACTTCAGAACTTGAAATTTGTTTAAAGCCCCTACATGGACAACGTTAATTACAGCTGTTAATTTCACGTTGGTCTAAAACGATGAATGCAAATTTAATGACCAAAAATGAAATTAAATGACAAGTTAAGACACAAATTCTCGTCTTTGAGAAACCCTGTAGCAGAACATTGGCCATTTCCAGATTTGCCACCATAATTTATTTTGGATTTGTAGTCATAGGGCTAAATTGAATGAGCATTTCGTGCTCTGTGCAACTGACCAAATTGGCAGCAGATTGAGCAATGAAACTGCGATGACAATCTGTCAATCCTTCAGGGACCTCCAGTTTTGTTTGTGGTCTTTGAATTACAACAGCATGCAGCCAGGATTCCCCAATGCACCTATCCATCTGTTTGCACAAGCTTAATTAATTAAAAGGCGATGGGATACGTGAATTGCTTTGAGAGTATTGACCAGTGGGTATTGTAGACCCAAATAGATTCAATTTCACCCATGCTTTGCTTGCATGCCTTTTGTGTGTACGTGTGGTGGCGTTTGTTGCTGGTGACGCTTGATTCACTAGCAGACATTCATCTACCTCTCGTTTTAATCATTTTACGTCCAAGGTGCAAGTGAATACTTTGAGGATTGTTTTACAAAAATACTTAAAAATCGTGCTGGTTGAAACTGCAATAAATGTTTTATATAGACAATAAAACCGTTTAAACGCTAAAATTTAACTGGTTTTCACGTATACGCTTAAATTCATCCTGCTATACTACGACAAGTGCCCTGTTGTTGCCCCACACCAGCATGGACACTATTGAGAAAGTGGGCTTCTCAAAGCACAACAATGAAATGAAGTTTTGATGTTAGTTTAGGTTAGGATATGATAAAAGGCTAAAGTTGAACCTTATTTTAACATTTTACTTCCAAGATGCAAGTGTGTATGTTGAAGATAGTTTTACAAAAAATTTTGTTAGTTTAGTTTAGGTTACGATAAAAGGATAAATTTCGACAGCTAGGGCAGGTTTTTGTCCATTAATATGCAATTTGAGCACATTTGGCGTTGGGACTATACTCTAGTGCATTTTCTTGTGAAACTACTTTTTGTCAAACAATTTATATAAATTGTATCAAGGTTGTGGTTAGGTCTTTACTCTCTCTGAAACTAATGTTAACCAATTTAAGTCATCAATAACTGCATCAATGAATATCAGCAATAACTGCAACAATTTATGTCATCAATAACTTTCATCAATTTTCATCAAAATCTGCACACACCTTGTCTAATTTGCATGTCATTAGGGATGAATCTGAATAATCGTCATTTGCTTAACTGGTGACTTTTCCTTTTTGTATTTCTTGTTTATGTTGGTGTCCTTAAAAATGCTTTTCAAACTGCACGAACAGTGTCAATAATCTTTTCATTTTTGTTTTCTAGGTAAGTCTGATGTTTTTGTTCGTACTCTAGAAGATCGCTATATATTTTTAATTTCCGTCGCATAGGGTGAGCCAATATTGACATTTCTGTATTATTTATTCTCGTTTATTTGCACTGCTGTTTGCGCGAGTTAATTAAGACTGAATGGGATGTTCCGTTTACTCACTGTCATCTAATTAGCGAGTAATTGCAGTTATGCAAAAACGGATTTCAATTATCGTGAATATATACGATTTCTGAGCTAAGTGGCAAAAAGTCATTAACAGTATTTGGTTTCTTTGCGTCAATTCGTGTAGTTTTTCTCGTCTTGTTTTTCAAGACGTCGCACGAGCAATTAATGTGGTTTTGCATTTGTTGAAAATGCTGCCCAAATGGTCAGGAGAGTCAAGGAAAATTCAGTTTTTTTGCTTATGTCAGGGAAATTCCTTTTGTATAACAAATGATTATTGATTTTATGAAGATGTTAACATTGTATTTTTCAAAAAATGTCACCTATAGCGTTATTCAATAGCTCAAGTAAATAGATTTGGAGATTTTAATTATTGGATTGCGCCAAAAAAATTGTTTATGATTTGGCTAAAATAAATCATTTGTGATGTAGTTTTTTAAAAAAACATTATCTGACTTCTTAATATGACTGGACAGATTTATAAACTAAAGTTATAGTATTTTTTCCAAAAATGTTAGGCCCTGTTTGGAAATTTTTGCACAATTTATTTTATATAGTCAGGGAAATTGACTTTGATTGGTCAGGGAAATTGACTAGGGTTGGTCAGGGAAATTGACTAGGGTTGGTCAGGGAAATATGCTTGGGTTTGTCAGGGAAAGTCAGGGAAATAATGTTGTAAGCTTGAGTAGGAATCCCGTCATTGATTTTCGTCACAGAGAATATTGTTAACAGAGTTCATGGAAAGTGCCATTTACTTTTATTCATCAAAGGCATATGGGACATTTTGATATCATGGTCCCTAGGGAATGCGGAATTAAGCTTGGACACAACATTGAGCAGATAGCATTTTTTCGATGTCAGAAAATGGTAGAAAAAACTGGCATCCGATTAGACGTAATAGTTGGTGGACCTGCCTTGATGACCATGATGGTGTTGCTGAAGAAACGCCGTTATAATTAAACGGATCTTGGAAAAGATGGAAGGAGGATATCGGGCTAATGCTTGTTCAACCTTCTTTCCACAAAGATACTTAATGGATAGAGAAACGACATTTTGCTTGTTTGTTCCTTGGATTAAAGTCGATGGACAGTTCTTGCCTGTCCACATTGGCACATCAATCCAGACATGGGTTGATAAGGCTTCAAACCTAATTGGCATCTTTCGTTCGACTTTATTTTCCTGTTTTTGATCTTTTCCTTCACTAAGTGACTGACATCAGGGTGTATGGCCGTCTGGAAATCCTGGGAAAGTCAGGGAAATTCATTTGGTGTGGAAATGTCAGGGAATTTCATTTGGCCTGGAAAGGTCAGGGAAATTCATTTGGCCTAGAAAGGTCAGGGAAATTCATTTGGTCTGGAAATGTCAGGGAAATTCATTTGGTCTGGAAATGTCAGGGAAATTCATTTGGCGTGGAAATGTCAGGGAAATTCATTTGGCGTGGAAATGTCAGGGAAATTCATTTGGTGTGGAAATGTCAGGGAAATTTATTTGGTGTGGAAATGTCAGGGAAATTCATTTGGTCTGGAAAGGTCAGGGAAATTCATTTGGTGTGGAAATGTCAGGAAAATTCATTTGGTGTGGAAATGTCAGGGAAATTCATTTGGTGTGGAAATGTTAATGAAATTCATTTGGTGTGGAAATGTCAGGGAAATTAAAACGATGTCTGGAATGATAAATGATTGCTGTAAAATGTCAAGTACATGCATTTCACGGAATTAAAATCCCTTGTCAGTACAAGCTTCGTTCCATATGCAGTACTTCTGTACAGTACGTGTAATTGCGGGATACATGTGCAGCACATTAGTAATACTCGTACTGTATTATGAACATTTTAATAAGATACGTGAATGATTCATTAATGATGAATGATTACTGTAAAATGTAAGTACATGCAGTTCACCGAATTAAAATCCTGTGCCAGTATAAGCCTCGTTCTATATGTTCACCAGTTTGGGACATTTCTTTGGGTGGTCACTCTTACTGTAGTTACTGTACTTACTGTAGTTGCACCATATATGAGTTGCACACCAGTTCACAAACGTGTTTCCAGCAAAATTCATCCGTGATAAAAGAGTGCAAGACAGACCCAAAAGCCAAAAGCGACCCTATCATTAATAGCGAGTTTGTGCGCTCTATGGGACACTACTCCAGAGAATCCCCTTTAAGCCCAAAATGCAAACAAAGGGTTTTGCCAGTCGTATAAAGCGAGCAATTTGGGAGAGTAGATGGGCCATGCCCTGGTTAGCAGATCGAATGGTGCACTCCCAGCGCACTTTTATTATCATTGCCAAGATTTTTATCTAATTGAAGAAATGCGGCATTTCCGAACTGCGAGCATATATTTGTGCATTTTTACGCTCATATCGGATTGTGCCGCCAGGCTCGCACTTTGTATTGCTTAAGTTCACTCGCCTCATTGTCTGTAAATTACCACGTGAAAGCATTTTCAGCTTTTCCAAGATGGCCGCCGTCATAAAGACATTAGACACCGCAATTACGTGCAAAAAGATTGCCGCGAATTTTATAACAACCCCCACACCCCCCTCCCTTGGACCCCATTTCAATGTTGTAATGATAGTTTGGATTGCAGAAGAAGACATCTTGAATGCATATCCGTCTTAACCCACTTTTTTCTTCATCTTCTTCTTCCTCACAGTCCAAAGACGTCATTTCCAAAATCTTAATTCAGCGACGAATGACACTGCTTATATAGTTAATGACTGCCTGCGCTCACTTTTATTAGTTTTAAATTCAAAGTGGTTGGTGTCTATAAAAACCTTCGTGGGAAATGTTAACTGCATGCACTCAACTAAAAATCTGGGCTAAGGGAATAAGAAGAGCAAGATTGGAGTCGAAGAGTTGCGGCACAGTTTTCTTCCGACAAATCGAAATTCCCTCATGACTATCAAATTGCGTTTGAAATCTAAAGATGACATAACTTTAAAAGGTAATTTCGTGCCGTAAAAACGAAATGGGGCAGTTTTTTTTTTCTGCGTGCCTTCGCCGCACTAAACGCATCAGAATTAGTCATAGGTGAATTGCTGTCGGATGAAACGGAATATAGTACGGCAGAAATCGGAATTTAGGAAACCTCTAAACAGCCCATAACGTAAAACTGCAACAGAAACGATGATGGAAGCTCATTGATAAATTATGTTATGGAGTATATAAAGGGTTAGGAGAGTGAAGTGGAAATAGCACGACAAAGGATGGAGAATTTGACCCATAATGCATCTCATCTTTCGAGACAAATATAACTTCACCTTCACAGGGTGACCGGCTTTAATTCCACTGACTTTTCCAAACAATTTTTGGAAAATGTCCATACAAGTTGAAACACACTTGTTTATTGATTTGACATGCATAAGGGCTTCTGCTGGATTGGGTATTGAAAATTTCATGACTTTTCCAGGTTTTCCAGAGCCTTTTTTAAATGTCCATACAATTTTAAGCAAACACATTTTTAGGATTTGACATACTGTACATCAGGGTTTCTACTGGATTGGGTATAGCAAATTCCATGACTTTTCACGTTTTTCCACAGCCTTTTTTTTTTGGAAAATGCAAGCAATTGCTCATTATACGTTAATCCACACTTAACTTGGATTAACGTATAATGCTTATCTGTGGCACACCACGTCACAGCTATAAGTACAGTTCACGTTCTGAACAAATGTGTTCTTGTCTCATGTTGCGAATACAAAATCTGCTTAAATGTGGGTTTAATTCACAGAAAGATTTAAACCGAAATAAAGTTTAGTCTTTAAGTTATAAGCTATCTTTTAACCCAACCATTTTTTATCACATAGCAGATTGTGCAACTACATGTACACTGCTCATATAAAAGTGTCTGATGAGTGTTTTCCAGAAATCCTTTAGCTGTAAGCTCAAATGCAGACGTCTTTATTACAGACACATTTTAATGTCTCAGACGTTTCGTATACAAATAATACTACTGTATGTCGTAATTGTGTCGCCACAGTTGTATCCTTCAAAACTTAGACACGTAATATGAGTTCATAATTTAATTTTATTCGTTTTGATAACCCAGGCAATAATTGAAACAATGAAACAATGAATGAACTTTCTAAGTAACTCGTACAGTAATCGAATACTGATGTAACTTCTCAAATGATCGAATGTACAAATTCTACAAATGTTAATACATAAAGCTATTGCAGAGGTCATGCAGGTTTCCCACTTTCTGAAAAGTCAGAGAAATGGAAAAATGTCAGGAATGTCAAGAAGTGGAAAAATGTCAAGGAATGTCAAGAAATTAGGGAAAATGTATGATAAATTGACATAGTTTACATCAGCTAATTGTTTACTCATCATATTTTATGAAAATGTGGGGTAAAATCCATTATTTTTCTTATTTTGTTGATCGAAAATGGCATGTAAATTTCTCTTAAATGCCTGAAAAGTTGTCAGGAAATGTCAGAAAAATCGATTTGAAAATTTTAATGTGAATCCTGTTTGGCATTTTGGCCTATTTGATTTTAAATAAAGTTATGAAAATGAACTTTAAACGAAGAATACGTTTTAAACGTAGAAAAATTGTCAAAATAATTCTTCGTGGTAGAAAATGCAAGGTTTTTTTCTTGGTACAACATGCATATGCACGTAGCACTGCACAATTTCTGAACTCTTATCTGAATATCTGTAAAAGAAGAGCTGCGCATATTTGCATGAAAAAGATTAATTTTTTTTAATATTGGAAAATTCTTTAGCAAAATCTTAAGCTTTTGGGAGGGCAATTTTTCTGTGCCTCTTCATTTTTCTTTTCATGTATGGGTATGGGCTTACGTTATAAGCGAGGAATTAGACCCAACTCATATTTGTGTAAAACTGCATATTAAATTCCAATTTTGCCGAAGTCAACTCACGAGATCGTAATAGCAGTTTTGTAGATTGGGGGCATTGAGCAGAAATTCAGAAAAGTAATCTTGAATGGCATTCGGGTTGCCCCGAGCAACCAACGTTGTCTTAGCGTTTAAATGAATGTAAGTCCTCGATTTTTTTTCTTCAAATTTCATCCTGCTCATCTTAACATGACAAATTTTATACGTACTGTATACTACCATGTATCCCATATTCGACTTCAATGCTGTTTGCCCTATGACTGGAATTTACCAAATATTTCAGTATTTTGATATTCTTTACTTTGTGGTTAGTTGTGTATGTTTTCCACATAACTAATGTTTAGATATTTTTGACATTGCTGATCATTTTAACGTTATTCTGGAGTTTATCAGTTTAAAACAACCTTATCTGCCCTGTGTTGAAGACTTTTTGGCACCCTGTATTCTCGGTATCAGAAATGTTTGTCCTGTGTCTGAAATTTGTCAACACTTTTACCATAAAAATAACATGCAATGGATAAAGGATATATTTCGACATTTTAAATTTCCTTTACTTTGGGGTTAATTCTGTTTTTTTTATTTTATTTTATCCACAATACTACATACGTAATTTTCAGTTATTTTACTTAATTGCTGATTGCCATTATTGCTAGCTTCTTCACGTGTATTATTTAAAACAATGTAATAAGCACTTTCTGGCACCCTGTTTTCTCGTTTGTATTTGACTACAAGGTAGTTTTCGGCGTGAAAATAAGGTTGACAATGTATTCCATATTCGTAGGGTGTCTACTGGTCATGGAAAGGTCATGAAATTTGCAACAGGGTCATGGAAACGTAATGAAATTTCCAACAGGGTCATATAAACGTCATGAAATTTACAATAGGGTCATGGAGAAGTCATGAAATTTACAACAGGGTCATGGAAACGTCATGAAATTTACAACAGGGTCATGGAGAAGTCATGAAATTTACAACAAAGTCATGGAAAAGTAATGAAATTTACAATAGGGTCATGGAAAAGTCATGAAATTTACAACAGGGTAATGGAAAAGTAATGAAATTTACAATAGGGTAATGGAAAAGTAATGAAATTTACAATAGGGTAATGGAAAAGTCATGAAATTTACAATAGGGTCATGGAAAAGTCATGAAATTTACAACAGGGTCATGGAAAAGTAATGAAATTTACAATAGGGTAATGGAAAAGTCATGAAATTTACAATAGGGTAATGGAAAAGTAATGAAATTTACAACAGGTAATGGAAAAGTAATGAAATTTACAACAGGGTCATGGAAAAGTAATGAAATTTACAACAGGGTCATGGAAACATCATGAAATTTACAACAGGGTCATTGAAAAGTAATGAAATTTATAACAAGGTCATGGAAACGTCACGAAATTTCCAACAGGGTCATGGAGAAGTCATGAAATTTACAACAGGATCATGGAGTTTTTGTCTTTTCATTGATTCCAAAATTAAAATTTGGTTTTAAATTCTTCGTTTTTGACATGTTTCTGCAAAAATGTTTGACTGCGGCGTGTTTTTGGCAAAAAATCCTGTCGCCATATTGGCAGATAATGTTTCTGAAAATCGCCATTTTGTCATGACGTAACACTTGAACGACTCCATATTCTAATAGGCATGGAAGTGCTTTTTCTGCGATGATGTCACAGGTTTTCTTTTAGTAAAAATCAACCTAGAATTGGTCCTTTCATCAGCACAACTGATGTAAAAAGCGAAAAAAAATTAAAGTCTGTATGCATGGAAAATCCATGTAATTTGAAATACAAAACACAGTAGACACCCTGATTCGTCATTAAAGCTGTTTGTCCTATGACTGAAATTGACCACACTTTTACCATTGAACTAAGCTGCAAAGGATAAAGGAAATATTTGTCAACATTTTAAATTTCCTTTCCTTTGGGGTTAATTATGTTTGTTTGCCTCATAAGTAATTTTTAGATGGTAGATGACTATTGGTTGCTATGTATGACATTGCTGATCATTATAACGTTCTTCTGACGTTTATCAGTTAAAACAAACTTATAATCAGCCCTGTGTTAAAAGCACTTTTTGGCACCCTGTATTCTCGTTTTTATTGGACCAGAAGGTATTTTTCCGCGTGAAAATGACGTTGGTAATAACCCGCAGTAATCCTCATATAATGCGCAGTTATAATAGACGAGGACTTAAGCTAATTAATCTTTAGTGAGATTTTCGTGTCAAGAATCATTCGACTTAATCCTCAATTGACTGGCAGAATGTGTGGTGATGATTGGAGATCGGTCTTTAAATTTGATCTTCGTGGAACAAGCTTATACTGGTATTTAATTAGCAACTAGTAATTTGAATCCCAATTTGTGTTTACGATGGCCTGTCTGGGCTATTAATTTGCGCCAAATGCTCGTCCAGCTCGATTACCAATTAGGGCATGGACCCTCGAATAAAGTTGCACAACTTATCAAAATTGGGAATGTAAATTACATTATGTAAAATTATTGAAGTTAATTTACTAAAACAAGTGAAAATATTTTTTCTCTTCATTATGCAGATTTAATTTAAGTCAGGGTTACTGGCCGTCTGGAAAACTTGGAAAAGCCAGAGAAATTGAAATTGTCAGGAAAAGTCAGGGAAATTTTTTGTGGTGCAACAATTTTGATTGTTTATTAACAATAGAAAATCTGAATTTGTTGTTAATTTGTTCTAACAATTTCACCTGCGGCGTTTCCATTATCGTTAAATTTTTCCTAATACTATACATGTATTTATTATGAAAAATTCCCTAATTTGTTTTTTTTATAAGAAATCTTCAAAAACAACTAAAATTCATTTAGTTAATCTAGTATTTTTTAAAGTGTTACCTACAAGGCGATCTTTAAGGTAAATTGGTGGCGATAAGTTACCAAATATAATTTGCAAATTTGTATACGAGTCAATTATTTTTCAAAGAAATTTGCCTACAGCGTATTTCCGTCATTATTACATTTTTAATATTTCAAATATAAGGAATTTGGTTGTTCACATCGTTATTAATTTTTGATCCTGTTGTAAAAGTGTTGAGTTCGAAAATTTCTAAAATATTATTATTGGGTGAAAGTGTCTTGAAAACCTGGAAAAGTCAGGGAAATTTTGATTGAATATTCGGCCAGTCACCATGTTTAGTGCAATCGACCGAAATTAAAAAAAAATATTATTTGTTAATGAAATTAATTTGAAATCTTAACTAACACCTATCTTCATAAACTTAAATCACGAGTGATTTGGCAGATGTATAATTATTAAACCTGATACAAATTCGTGTATAATAAGAAATTAGATCTTGCTTAAAATAATCCTAATATCAGATGCAACCTATATTCTGTACATGTTGTTAGTACAAATGAGCAAATAGTTGTTAGATCAATTACTACATAAATATACGGTACTCTATAATGAACGAAATTTGATAGGATCTCTTGTATGGCGAGGAATTATTTCGTCTATAATTTTTCTAAATGTAGTATGAAATTGTCTCTAGCTAAGATTTTCTGTATACATTCCAAGTGATCTTTTGTCGTTTTCATATTCGAGTGCTGCAATATGTACGTAGCTCTTAAACACTCCTTTACGATAAGAGAGCCCAATAAGTAGTTTTTTATTTATACTTTTTATAAATACATATATTCTGTTGCTAAGTTTTCAAGTAATCAGTATTTGCAGAAGGAAACGATTTTTTCTTCGAGGAATTATGGTATGCATATGTATTTCTTATTTGACAATGTAGATTATTTAGTCAAAGGAACATAATGAGTTCTTTTCCAAAATTATAAAAATCAGAAAGTATTTCTTGATTAATATCCTTTCATCCATTTTACAGTACGTCTATGAATACACGTTGCCCTGATGTGCCTGAAGTTGTAAACAATATTTAAGCATTTTGTACCATTTGACATTTTCTATCATTTAATTTTCGGTTACATTACAAATTATGCCCTAGCTGCATGTTACAGATGTGCACAAAATATTTCAACCTGATTGGCATGCAAGTATGAGACCTGCCCTAGTTTGCTATTGCAAGTTTGGCATTCAATCGAGGGAAAGTCAAGGAATGTTGGGGAAATAAACAAGTGTCAGGAAATGTCAGGTAAATGGAAAAGTCTCATGGGATATCTTGGAAATAAATAAAATGTATGAGGATGTCAGTGAAAGGAAAAAGTGTTTGGTGATGTCAAGTAAATGAAAAAAAGTGTCAGGGAAATGAAAAAGTCACGAAAATGAAAGTGTCTAGGGATGTCATGGAAATGAAAGTGTCAGGGAAAATGTCAGGGAAAGGAAAAAGTGTCGGGGAATGTCAGGGAAATGAAAAAGTCTCATGGAATATCTGGGAAATTAAAAAAAAATGTCTGAGGATGTCAGTGAAAGGAAAAAGTGTCAGGGGATGTCAGGAAAATGAGAAAGTGTCAGGGGATGTCAAGGAAATGAAAAAAATGTACCAGGGAAATGAAAAAGTGTCAGGGGATATCAGGGAATGTCGTGGAAATGCAAGTGTCAGGGAAAACGTCATTGTGATAAACTGTGTCAAGAGTCAAAATTCTTCTTTATAAATGTCTGAGAAATGGTCAGGTAATGTGAAGGAAATGACTTGAGAATTTAAGCGGGAACCCTGCATAACCAAGCTAACTGCAATCACTGCAGCCTACGTAGAAGCCCATTTTCTGATAGTATATTAGGGCGGAGCAGGGCATATTCCGTAGTACAGCCTTGCTTTCAAATTTAATCCAAAGCTTACTATTTATATTTCATCCTGCAGCGTCATACCCTTTAATTTTATTCAGACTGTATCTATATTCAGTATATACACGTACTGTATGCTTGCCCTTCTGAAATCACCCAAAGGCAAGTGGAAACCATTTGCCTAATTTGCAGTTCAGAGCTGATATTGAACCTGGAACCATATGCCACTCGATAGTGCAGCTTCATAGTAGAAATTCCTCCAATCATATCTTCCAAATTAGATTTTCAGCTACGAACATTTTCTTCTCAGAAATTCTTTTCATTTGAGCTCATAGCCCTGAAGGAGTTTCTCAGTTTTTTTTATTTGATCCAATAAACCCTGACTGCCCAGTTCATTGGTATATGTAAAACTGGCAGCATTTCAGAATAACCTTTAACGCCCGTATATCTTTTAGATGCCAATTTCTTGGGGCATGAAATGCACAGGGGCTGGATATTGAAACGAGTTAAAAATTCATGGATTGCAGTGTCTTCAGAGACTTTGTGGGGTCATTATGTGGCTCGCGAGTTCCCCAGCCAAATGTAAATGTCGACTGCCAGTAAGCTTTTTACAACTGTTTTATGGCAATAAAACTGTTTACAGCGCACTACCTTTAAAAAGAAATTCATCGAAGGGTTCAAATAACATTTTTTTCCATGAATAGAAATGGAAGTGTCTAGTCCTGCCAGGGCCCTTTGTAAACGTTTTCGAGTCTATTACTCGGAATGCATCTATTGCTTAAATTTCATGGCTCGGAAATGCGAATAAAAAACGACAGCCTAGTGGAGGCAGCAGCAGTAAACTTGTGTTTATTTTTGAAACTACAGTATGAAACTTCTTCCCCTTGGCATTTTCAGTCGAAATTGATCGGGGAGCTGGATGGAAATTCATTTCAATATTGATCAAGGTAGTTGACCTTTACAAGGACTTCTTGTGTTTCTGCGAGACCTAGCAACAGCAAACTGAAATCCTAATTTGTAATCTTGTAATAACAGCAGGGTTCTCACGAATCCAGGGGAAATTAAGAAAGTCAAGGGAATTTTGAAAATTGTTCAAAGAGTCAGGGGATGTCATAGTGTTTAATTATAATTTGAATCCAGAAGGTATTTCATATGTCCATTATGTGTAGTTGCTCCTTTGCCACCTTCTGGAAAGTCAGGGAAATGAAAGTGTCTGGGAATGTCAGGAAAATGAAAGTGTCGATGCCATGGAAATGAAAAGTGCCTGGGAAGGTTAGGGAAATAAAGTGTCAGGGAATGTCAGGAAAATTGAGTGTCATGGAAGGTCAAATAAAAAAGTGTCAGGGAATGTCAGGGAAATGAAAGTGTCAACGTCAGTGAAATGAAAAACTGTCTTAGAATGTCAGGGAAATGAAAAAGTGTAAATGAATGTCAGGGAAATTAAGATAGTTTGCTTTAGTTAATAGATTAATCGTTATTTCATAAAACTTTGAACCAATATCCATATTGTTTCTTATTTTTTTAAATAAATATCATGTGAAATGCCAGGGAAATGACTGAAATGTTGTCATGGAATGTAAGGGAAATGACTGAAATGTTGTCATGGAATGTAAGGGAAATGACTGAAATGTTGTCATGGAATGTAAGCGAAATGACTGAAATTTGTCATGGAATATCAGGAAAAATCGACTTGAGAATTTGTTTTTGAACCCTAACATCGAAAGAAAACCCCAGTATGGCATATTAGTTCCTGCTACAAATGTATTTGGCTTCATTATGACAATATCGAAATTTGCCAAATTTAAATAGTCAGGGCATCTGAGTATGCTCCTAATTAAAAATGTGCATTTATATTTTGATTTTGTGTGAGTTGGGGAAGTTTATTCTAGAAAGTTTATCAAATGCAGACATATTAATTAAAAACCTTGTGTTCAAGAGCTGGATTCAAAAACTCGAACAAGAAAAAAACTGTTCAATTTCGACTGCTAGGACATCTTTGTCGAGATTGACATTTGTCAAGTAGGGTTGAAATACAATTATGAACATGTTAAAATAAATGCAGTTGGGCAGCAAAATAAAGAAATAATGCTTTCATGTTAGTTTAGGCTAGGCTAGGCACTCAAAAACCCACAAAAACACGAACAAGAAAGAAAAAAAATGACCAATTTCGACTGCTAGGACATCATTGTCGAGATTGACACTTGTCAAGTAGGGTTGAAATACACGTAAACGTTGTGTGCAAGTTTGAAGCAGGGCATAATCTAGTTGTATTATTTCCATTAAATTTGGTCAAGCAGTCCAGTCGATTGACTTAGCCCCTCCAATGTAATCGTTAGGAGTGAAGCATTAAGTAAATATTTTTTCGTCTTTAGCCCACACGTTAAGTGGGAAAAAATTGCCAATTCAGATTCCCAAGATATCATTTGAAATGTCTGTGCACGTTCCTGTATATATGCTGGACAAGACATTTTGTTATCTCGATGTCCCAATGTTGCATGAAGGCTCAATTTTGATTGTAATGGCCATACGACGTGTACAAATGTGGCGCTGCTTTGGGACACTATTGGTCATATTTCAGGCATGTTTTGATAATAATAAAATGGGTGTAGCCATCGCGACCAAATATTGCTTTCGGTGATGGGATTCTGGAGGAGGATGATGACGAAAATGTGAATGGAATATCTAAAATATGCCCACATAGGCAGTTTGTATTGGATGCTCATCGGGTTAAAAGAGGCAGAAAAATTGCCCTGGGCACAAATATGCGTCCGCTATGGGACAAGTTTTTGAACGTTTTCTTTGCCTGGCTAAGCTCTGGAGGTTTTCTATGGTAATAGTGTTTACGTTAGTGCCGAGCGTGCATGGGTTTCGTCCTTATTTATGTAACGTTATCTGCCATTCTGCTGGCTTATTTATTCAATATACTGGAAAAAATGGCGCAGTCAGGCCTACAAATGGAGCATGGCAAGTGTCCAGTCAGGATTATGAGGCAATCGTGATGCACAACTACGATGATAGCATGTGCTGCAGAGTGGAACATTGTGATATATAAGCATAATGGCGAAACATTTTTTAAAAAAAAAAAGAATTGGTGCTGGGATGAAGATGAGATGAGTTTGTGCAGTTTTGAGTTATGGTGATGAGTACTGGACTATAGCAAAATTGCATTGTCGCTTTTGGTGCCAATGATCTCTTGAGAGGTAACCACCTCTCCTTATTAATCATATGTCAATTGCTTTACACCCCTTAAGATATAATTTGACTATACCAAATCCATGTACCTGAACCTGATTTGGTTCAAGAATTAAAAATCTAGTTTATAACATCATGGGAAGGTGGAAAGTATTTTGAAACTATTCACCAACATGAGTAAAGTAGTCGTTTTCTTTATGGTGGATATAGCAACATGTTTAGTTTAGTTTATTCAATGGTGGCCGAAGTTCAACGTAGAACTTGCATGACCTCAAACATTTACAATAGAAGTTAGTTGACAACAAACAATTAGCTTCACAAATGCTTAAAGAAACAAACATTTGAAAGTTAATAGAAGAGAAAGCATACAATTTATTTTCATTTTCTACGCTAGCAACACTTTAATATGCTGCGCATAAAAGACAAAAAATAAGCAGAATACGTAGCAAAAGAGATATTAATTCAATTCAATAATTCAATTGCATAACACTTTTTGTGTGTTTACACCCCTTCAGACATTAATTGACTATACCAAATAAATGAACGAATATACTAATAAAGTAGATTTTTGACCACGAACCTGATTTGTTTCAAGAGTCAAAAATCGACTTTATAGCCATCATGGCTTATAAATCATCATGGGAAGATGGAAGATTTCTTGAAACCATGCATCAACATGAGTAAAATAGTTGTTTTCTTTATGATGGATTTCACTCCCACACTTCAGTAGTGACACAACTCAAAAATTGACATTTTTCGTCTCACCACAGTACACATGAAACTTTCCTTAATTTAATGCTACTGATTAAAATTTTGTCTGATACTATTCTGACACTGTCTGTTCATAACTTACTTGGCAGCAGAATTCAACCCACATGTAATGGCAAAGCGTTTAGAAATGCATTGGAAAATACATTTTATAATGTTTGTTGACAAATACATTTGAAAATGCGTTTATATTGCATTATGGAATGGATATTGCAATGTATTATAATCTGTGTTGTGTAATGTAAACAGTAATGAAAGCTTAGTTCGTGTGCATTGAAGAGTGTGATGTATTCTGTTTGCATTAAATTGAAGAATGCATTTTGCAATTTATATTCCATGCATTGTAAAATGTCAAAAGCCTCACTATATTTCATAATTTCAAGGATTAAAAGAATCCCATTTCTGAATTTAAAAAAAAACATCCAAAATATTCAATGAAATAGTTTAAAAATCAAAAATACATAATTTTTATTCAATTCAAAGCAGCGCACATATATTTTTATGTACTATTAAGTACATTGTGAAATACCTGAGTCAGTATGTTACATTGCATTGTGGGAAACCAAAAGAATCGAAATTCATTAACTGATGAACTGCTGGTCCAAAAATCTGATATGAACCATGCATGAACAGGAGAATCATGCTTACGGTATACGATGTGCTATTTTTCCGCTATATTTCATCAATGAATATTTAACGATTTGTGTGTCCACTTCATGGACCGTTTTTGTTTTGCACTGGCACACAAATGAAAAAAACAAGCCTTTGCTCAGCTCGTCTTTAAAATTGTTGTTCGTTTTTGGATTGGACTCGCTTCATTGGCTCCCATTTCCATTTTGCCTCATAAACTAGGCTTTCCTATTGCCATTCAACATGTATTGGCCCATTAGGCCTCCATCGTAAATTTCAAAGCCCAAGAAGTTCTCCGAGAATACGGCATGCATTTGCATAATTTGCTATTCAATATCAAATAGACGTTGCAGGCTGGCGTAGAGAAGGAGTTAGTATTCTCCTTGTTAATGAATCCGCGTTAAGAAAACACTTTTCCGTCTCGCTAGTCAAATATTAGATTTGCCAGACTTCAAAAGACGATGCTTTCCTAAAGAGGACATCCATAAAAGTACAGTATGTTCCCAACTAGACAGAAAATGGTCTCATGAAATTGGGCGATTTTCGTAATGTTGATTTCTGACATCCTGATAACCTATTCCAACACGTGGAACTTGTACAACCTTTTTTTTTCTAAATTATTTTGCTTGAAATTTGGAGAAATGCTAGTTGTTGCTATGTTTTGGACACACTATAAATGTGCTATAAATGTGCACATTATTGAGTTTTCAAGCCAACATTCTGTATCTAATATACAAGACTGACACCTGTCCTAGCCGAGGGAATATATTTTTTTTTGTGTTTATCATAACCTTATCCATATGTAAATAAATCGAAGTATGTGATTTCTGATCTTGCTGCCCCTTTCCCCCAGGCAATCACTGCAAGCATGTATTTCACATTACACATTTTTGACACTTATCAGCCCTCAAGGAATTTAGGTTTTAAAGAATAATATGAAGGTCAAAAAAGGTGAAATTATGAAGGTCATTCAACCCTTATGGACTTGCTCAATTCTTTACAAGTACGTGTAATTGAATTGTAATAGTTACTAACAATTTTTGTTTTCGATATTGTTGGTGGTACACATTACTGCAGGCCCATTTTTTTTCCAGTCCATACATCTGCAGATTGTTCACCAATACTTGTGAGTGTCATCATTTCACACATAAAATAGTTAGGATACGTAACGTTCATCAGGAGTTAAATGAACTTATTTTTAAAGCAGTGTAATGTAAAAAAAAGAAACGAGAGCAAAAAGAAAAACAAGATTCAATTATAGTTAAGTATTTACAATTCAACTTCATAAGTTTGTATTAAATTGACATCAACTTAAATTCTTCCAATAGTTTACTGAAACGCTCAGAGCTTTTCAATTAGGAATTTTTTAGTATATTTTTTTAGTTTGTTATTAGTTTTTATAGAGAACAGATACTCAGGCAGTGTATTAAGTTTTAGGTTTGCCGTAGTCATTTTTTATGAAAGGGATGGAATATCTGTACGTTGTTTTCCTTAAAAGATTGTCTTTTTCAACTGCTATAATTCAATATTTGTTCTTGTTAAAGCTATTCAGGATGGTAATTGTCTCTCTGTTGTCGGGTATTTACAGGGTCGGGAAAGTGGATACAAATGTATACAAAATATAGCTGTTTAGGGCAAAATGGATACAAATGTGTTTTTTAATTATGTAAGTAATATTTCTGTTAGTTCTGAATACTGCATGATAACTGCACAGTGCACTAACATGGTCTTAATTCAACCAGCATTTCACCAGAATAATTGGGCACAATCGTCTCGTAGCACCACATAAGAACTCTGCAGATTAATATTTTGAGAATAAGTGGCACATGTCTACAGATTTTTAGTCTTATTTCATATGCTCATTAAATTTCATCAAACTTCATATGCTATTGGTAATGTTCAAAACATGTAACGAGTCAATTACAAAAAAGGTTGAACTGTTCATCAACATGATTTTTTTTTCTATCAAAAGTGGGATACTGTAGTTCGTGAATAGTGGATAATTCGGATTCCAAAGTGAATACTGAGGTTACATTTGCATTTGCAGAATCATGATACAATTTGATACAATTATGTCCTTTGGTGGATGCATTGTTGGATACAATTTTGCTTAGACCCACTCCCAGCCCTGTATTTAGTATTTTTTTAGATTTTTATAGACATGCGGTGTCTCTTAATCATGATTTATTTAAAATAGCATTTTAACTATTTTGTTTTCTATTTTTCGTAGTATGTTTAGATAAGTTTCTCCTGCATGCTGGTTTGGCAGGTCTGGCAGGTCAATGTGTGTGGATAAAACATGTGGACTTTTAAACTTTATTGCCTGAAAATATTTTCTGCAAAATGGATCATCTGATATTGGACCTTTATGGAAAGCCCACTTCCACAACACCACGCCCTTCTTCTGTCATATTTTGCTCAGTATCTCTGGGGCTGTTTTTGACTCCATCTTGTCTAATGGCAGCCCCCCCCCCCATTGTTTTATCGTCAATATTATTTCAACCCCTGCTTTCTCCCCATTCCCTCCCTACTCTGTTTTCACGCTGCATTGGCTGTTATCGGATTACGTTTTTATTTTTTTTTCTCCTCATTGAATCTCACGCTGTATGTATTAAACAGACGTTAGTTCTCTGATGGATTTAGCCTGCAGAGCGGTTTTGACGGTCTGGAAGACTAGGCTCAATTTTTTCCAGGTTTTTATTTATAATTTGCCCACTCGTCGAAGGTAATTTCCGTTTCTCCTGATCGATCAAACTAATTCTTCAAGCTGTAAACCCGCTAATTCATTCAATTTTGGGACACGATGTCTAAGATGGATGCCCAACCTGCACGATTGATGGTGTTTCGGCAAGTCTTTGATCGAGCTAATGGAAACTATTAATCAGTGCTAACCAGCGTATGGGACATCCCAAGCTCGATTATTGTTGAAATGAAACTCATCAACTCTTGTTTTCCTCTCCTTGGGGGCTTTCAGCCATTTTTGATAGATGAGCAAGTGAACAAGTCGTGCTTTTTGTTTGCAATATTTGACAAGAAAAGCTGGCATCTTGTGTGGAAAGATTTTAGATACCATGTTTTGCAAAATTCAACGTAATTGCCATGTATTGCAGGTAACAAATGAACATACGCGAAACGTATCATGGTCTGCACCTCTAAAGTGATATTAATTGCAGCAGGCTTGGTTTCTGCAAGGATAAATTAGACATGTTGATTGTTGCCATCCTGTATAGTGACTGTTCAATTGAAAACCGTCATTAGCATTTGCAGAATCATGTTCAATGGCAGTAGCACCTTTTTCAGGAGCACCAACAACTGTTT
Organism: Kryphioiulus occultus; assembly: GCA_034687865.1. Taxonomy (NCBI): domain Eukaryota; kingdom Metazoa; phylum Arthropoda; class Diplopoda; order Julida; family Julidae; genus Kryphioiulus; species Kryphioiulus occultus. The sequence continues at coordinate 28,166 of JAQGAF010001647.1, forward strand.
GAACTAAGTTAAAATACTTTAAATGTGCCAAATACATTGTTTATTGAGCGTGCATGTGTACAGAAAGTTACCAGCACCATGACAAATGAAATCATAAGACATCCCTAAAGGATGAACTGACAGTAGAAATAATTTAGATACCATGTTTTGCAAAATCAGTAGTAATTACCATTGCATTGCAGATAACAAATGAACTAACATACCATCGCCTGTATCTTTACAGTGATATAAATTGCAACATGGTTGGTTTCTACACTGATAAACTAGACATGTTGACTGGTATCATCCTGTAAAGTGACTGTTGACAACCCTCATTAGCATTTTCAAAATCATGTTCAATGTCAAGTGCCTGCTGCAAGAAAATATGTTGGGATGTCAGAACAGAGTTTATGTACTATAAAGATTATCTGAACAACCCACATGAAAAGGAAATGTATTGTGAAATGCATTGCAAATTGGGAAATGTATTGCAAATGTGTTTTGCGGGAAGGCCTTTACAGCAAATACATTTCTAAATGCATTCAGCAATGTATTTTAGTAATGTATTTTAAAATGCATTTTTTAATGCATTACGAAATACATTGAACAATGCATTATACGTAATTGAGTCGCCAATTTTTTGATGTTCCCATTTTAGTAGGATGTATATTGTAACTTATATAGGTAGAAACAAATGATAACCAAACACTTGATTTGTGTAAAATTAAGAAGTTAATTTGCGCTGCTACTGAT
>JAQGAF010001648.1:0-28884 GCA_034687865.1 Kryphioiulus occultus
AGTAATGCGTGTTATACAATGGGTGGGCCGCCATCGAAATAATGATCTGCAGCGCTAAAATATTTCATTTAGTAGATTTTGAAGCTAGGATTGTCTCTTTTAAGGCTTGAGTTCATTTAGACCCCTATAGGTCGGCAAACACTGCTGACTTCACTTGTTTGCGGGGAAATTGCAATAATTTCGGCAGGGGAATACTGTATAAAAACATGTGAATCCTACAAGCTATTCGATAAAATCAATGAAATAACATCAGTTAATCTTACAAATTTAAATTTCATTAACTAACTGAAGCTGCTAAGCAAACACGATTGCCTATTAGGTCCGTCTTAAGTTTTACGTCAAAATTTTAACAAATAATGTAAATCACCCATTGCGTAGAGCGGGGTAATTTGAGAATCACTGCCATAATGAGCAGTTAACTTTAACAAGTTCAAACAAATTTACCGAAGTACCCTTTATACCATTAAGGGAAATGCGAGGATATGGATTTTCCATTTCACATACAACAATCACCATGACAACAGTTTAGCTAACAAAGAATAATTGCGAGTAATTAGACAGGCTATTAGTCGGCCACGGAAAAATTTTCAACAATTTTATTATAATCCATATAAACTGTTAAATAAAAAATGTATTTAACAATACATGAATTGCATGCATAATATTAAAAATTAATTTTTTTTCTCTCACAATAGTCAAACGATGCTTGTTAAGTGAAACAATTGTATCGTTTATTTCAAGTGCTTTAAGATAATTCTGTAAATCTTGTCGAATAGCGTTAAACAGCTGTCTTTGATAAATTTCATGGTGCATTTGGTTACGATCTCTAATAAACTTCTCCATTTACATGTGAGTGATATTTAGTGCCATCGGCCTTGTGTCAATTGTTTAATTATTTTTACTGTTGTTGTGCTTAACCTTGTCACCCAATAGGTAACCCCATTTCCGGATTTTTTTAACAATATCTTCAGAGCTTTGCGTTTACAGTAATAGATGTTAAGTAAATGCTTGACTTACGTGTACACGTGCATCCAAAGAAACATTGGATTCGGAGAAAACGGTGGTTGGGTTGTTTGGCAAACTGGAGTTGTTATACTCTCGTGGGATTCCATTATTGATGAAATTGCCCGAGTTCATCTGTGGGGAAATCATAGTCACCAGTAGCATTGTTGCTATGATTGCCTTCGTTTCCCCCAGCACAAAATGTTGACAGCATTTTAGCTTAAAGAATAAATATGACCTAGTTTGTAAACCATTTTTCTCCCTTTTCCTTCCCTCGTCCTCATCATTTTTTGTTGCTTTCGCATTTTCTCCCTTTATTCTCTTGGCTAATTTAATGCAGGAGCGACCGCATCCTATAGAAACAATTCTTACCAGTTCTACTGAGTTCTATGACTTTTTCGCTATACACTTACAGTGTGTATCCTGAGTACACTATTCGAGTATACCGTACATGTACATATATACATGTATGCATCATGCGAAAATCGATAACGCTTTGCTCTTCGGAGCTACGCATTTAATTTTACAGTTGCTTCGAATGTTTTGTGTTTGTCAGATTTTATTGGACATTTATGATTTTTCGTATTGTCATTCATTATTCCTCGCTGCTTTTGAGTGGAATATCGGGAAATATGTTTAAGAAAAAATCCATTGTGAACTTGAGTGCATGTTGAAATATTGGCATATTTTCTGGCATCTCTTATATTTCGTATTTTTTATTTTTTTCATTCGATAACATCCATTGATGTTTGAAAACCATGATTCAGAAAATTTCGAAAACGGAGTAATACATACATAACATTAAAGGCAATCATTACATTGTACAACATTTACAACATTTGCATACGATGATACATTGCTTGCATCAGATCAATCGCCATTGTTGTTGTTTATCGTTTAAATCTATCTTAAAAGACACTGTTAAGACTTCACTAGCTGGTAAGATTGACTAAAATATGAGAACACGAGCTCATCCCGCATTTTTTTAAATTATTTGACAGTACATGCATTTGTGTCTAGTCTTTGTCTTGCTTTATTAACCCTTCACGTGGAATCACCATTGCTGATGCCATTTTTTAAATAAAAAATACTTTGTGTAAAACGGAAAAAACATCTAGCGTAGCGTCATATTTAAAAATGACTTTTTCTTCGAAAATATATTATATTTTCTTCTAATATCAATCACTGAAAAGAGAAAATAGGCAATGGACGGCATTCTCCTTTTCTTATAGTTATCAAAAATGTAAACTTTCAAAATTTTCTGAATCAGGGTTTCCATAAAAAGATAATTGACAATTATGTAATCACTTTCTCACGATTTCGAAAGGTTTTCGATTTTGTTTACAAATTTGATCAGCAATGTTGATTTTAGCTCATAGAAATGACAATGAAGCGAATTATTTGAAAAAAAAACTCCGTAGGTTAAATTTTTCGCAAAACTAGGTCTCAAATGGTGGATTTAAACCAAATTTTATAAAACAGCAATGATGGTATCATCATTTGACACACTCCTCATTTGACTGACCCCACCCCCATTAAATTGATGATATAATAAAAGTACAATTGTTTTTGAACGTCCCCTTGTGACCCTGCTGTACGGGTACAAGTACAGGTATACCTAAGCCACCCAGTGTCATTGGAGCTGATCGTTCTCCTGAAAATTGAATGAGTATCACGTTCGCCGTTAAATAATTACTAAGTTTCGAGAGATTGTTGACAAAAGTGAACTTTTTGATTCACCCATGGGAAAGCTCCGAAGGTTGCCCCAGAGTGGCTGAGGTAAAGAAACTGGTTTTGTATAGCAATAACCGTAGGTACAGGGTATGCCTGGATAAGCGCTGGCAAGGAGAGAAGCTTTCTTCAATCATCAATAAGTTGGGTTCAAATTAGTGGTCCTCTTGAGAGGCGATAAAACAGCCCCCGTAGTGGCAAATGCAACGATGCAATTTGCAGGGTCTTATCCTACGCACTGCCATCTCATTACTGCAAAGTGCGGTCTTTTGTCGACTTTGGCGTCTTCCATCCATGCAAACAAACAACGGAGACTTAGATGCCAAGGCGAAGGAAAAGAGACCAACTTCTTCAAAATCCGCTTCTTTCGGCATTTTGCTGTAACGAGAGCGATAGCAACGCACTCTGGCTGTTTTTTATTCCTGCACGACACCCGCTGTTTTGTGGATTTTTATTGAAACCTGGAAGCCCGTTCAACTTAATCCATAGCACTTAAATGGGATGCGTTTCTAACAATGAATGCAGAAAAGCTGACTTTCGCACTCGTGGAAAAATCTACGTTTCCCTAGCCTGTAACGAACGAGTCGTCCAATATGAAAATCCAAAAAATTCGACACTATGCTGAACTGTATTCTGTTTGAAACGCTGGACAAAAAAGCATCGAATCGAGTTTTTCAAAAGCTTACTCCTGCATGATCAATTTGTTTTCGTAATTGCTATAAAAACTGGATAAACTTTGATGTATTCCCTGCTGTAAATGTGCACACTATACAGCACTTTTCAGAAGTCATGGTCACAAATGAAATAGGTGGTAGTACTCATAAAATAAACACAAATGCCCTTAACAACCGAGGTGCAAAAATGGCCCATTTCATAGATACAGGGGTTTTTTCCGCTAAATTACACATGTACATGTATTAACACATGTGTTGGTTGTCAGGAAATGGCCAGACGTTTATCCAAAGGAAAAAGTTGATAGTAGGCTATTCACGTAACCTGGCAAAAATGTCCCTAATAATACAGATCCAAAAATGTCCATTTCAGAGATACAGGGTTATGACTGCCATTCCAAGTGAATTCTTGGGATCTGGTACATGTACTTGTATCGCCAAAATGGGTAGTTTTCAGGCCTATACGTGTAGATTATTAGAGGCATTTTTGTTTGCTTTCTACAACACTTTCCATTGATACATGTATAAAATGTGCCTCTACGTGTGTGTTTTAAGGAAAAAGGCCCCTCAATCTCGAAAACGGGCCGTTTCCAGGCCTTTGTTATTAGGTACGCTTACATGTATGTTTGCTTTCATGAGTACTACGGCTCATTTTGAGCCCATTTGGAACCTCAGGTGCCATTTTGCATTATTGCTCATGGTCTTGTGAATGGCCAATGTATTTCGCTAAATTAGAACCAAAAAATGAAGAACACGAAATAGATTATGCCGAGATTTTAAGAGTTTTTCTTGTCTTTCAAGTTACTTGAACTAATACTATATTTTAAGATCCTTAGAGACTCGTTTGATAGATCTCGTCAATTTTCATTATTTGGAAGAATATAACATACCCTAAAGGAAAAAAAAGCACACCGTTTAATCAATAGAGCACTTAAGCGAGTTCGTCACATACTGTACATAAACTATCATCTGATTAAGAATTAATAATTATATCTATAGGAGTCTGTCTACTGTACAGTATAGACAGCTATTCATGTCACAATTATAGTGTGCCTCGATTCGCTGATTCATCGTGAGATTTCGCAATTGTACATCTGAAATTAGTTTTATAACAAATTGCAAATGGCATTGCAGGTTATCACAAAATGTCTTATTTTCTACTTGAGGCGTTATCACAAAATGTCTTATTTTCTACTTGAGGCGAAATTTTTGGGTCGCGGCAGCGATCTGACATAAAGCCAGATAAAATCCTCCACAACACGGTTAGCCATTTCAGTTCACCGCATCGAGTTGATGTTGCTGTTTAAGCTGCAGATTAACCGAAATTAGAACTAATTCGCTCCTATTGCTTTATAAATTTGCCAATAAAATACACTGCATAATGGGTGGAATTATGCGAACATTCTATGCAGGCATGACCTAACTTGGCCCATCGATTTCGCCTACACTGCTCCAATATAGTGGCATTTGCTCGCTAACATTATTTCATAAATCAAACGAGTGAAATTTTGATAGTTTATAAGCTTATACTCTGTACTGTTTATTATGACATGAACAGAGCCTTGATAAATCTACTAAAGAAGTAACTTTAATATACGTACTATAAATGTGTTTTTCCTCTTTTTTTCTTATCAGTAAGTTTGAAAATGACTAGACTGTTAACAAGTCAACAGGATTACCTTATAACCAATAAACCTTTCCAAAAGTGATGACAGTGACATTAGCCTCTCTTGCACCAGCATACGTTTAAATGAAGGCGTACCTTGGATACTGCTTTCATGCAGCATACTGGAAATATACTAGAACTTTTTCTTGGTACTGGAAATTTTTAATTTTCAATTCATTTTTGTGAAAAACATCCTATAAATTACTCCCTATGACACCAGCAATCCGACATTTCCGAATGAATTTTTCAACAATTTCGCCTTCGGCGCAGCGTATCGTTACCTTTATTTTTAATATTATTAATTGATTTTAAAATTGTATGACGTTTTTGTAGAAATATGTTTGAAAAAATGAATAAGGCACATTTGCTGCAAGAAAGGAATATACCAGTATGTATTGGAAAATCCTAGAAATATACTGGGAAAATGAAATTATGGTTCAGTAGACACCCTGTAGTATTTTAGGATAAACTATGATAGAAGCTCCAAGTGTTTACATTATATTCATATTATTTTAAACTTTACTTGTGTAGAATATAAGAATTACACTTGTAACAGCTGTCGAAATTTATCCTTTTTATTTTTTGTGGTTCTTTCTATTTTTTTTGTTTGTTTTTTGTTTAGTCTAGCCTAAATTAATCTAACAGGCTAACAATACGTGTACAGTAAGCTTATAATTTCTGATTTAGCTGCCCCTAACAGCTAGGCAATCACTGCCAGCCTACGAGCCGTAAGAAGAAGACCACTTTCTTAGTGTCTGCTGCGGCAGGCCATATACCGTAGTGTACCCTTATATTCATTGTCTTTTAAAGTTGATCTGGGCGTTTTAAACACCGTCGGAACGATTTAGCATAAGATATAATACAAGGATTATTACTGATGATTGGATGTCAACAAATTAGCCACGTAATATACACGCCAATATTCTCTTCATCAGAGCCCGTCCTGTAAAAACAGGCCTTGTTTTCTTACATCTTTATCGTTTTTTGAATGGTTTGTTGAGCTCAATTTAGTCTTTATTAATAGCATTCGGCTTATACGGGAATTTAATTTCATGGTGAATTTCATGCTAGGCATGCCATTAGAAATGCATCCCGAATTGCCATCGGTGGATCATCAATGCTAAGTGCCTGCGTTATGCTCAAAGGACGATATTGATCAGCCATATTTTTCTCGGATGCTTGCCTTCAATTTTTTTTATCATTTGGCCACATGTGGCTGTTTATGCGACACTTCTCATCCTGTATTTCTTCATGTATATCTTACTTGTATCGCCTGTTATTACCCTTGCACCAATTAAGTGCTCACAATATCAGCTTTCTCCTAAGGCCAAACGTAAATATTCGCAATTTATTCTTCCATTATTTAATACGATATTCGTATCATGTTGTGCCCGTTTATTGTTTTTCTCTAAGACATTTAAAAGGCTGTAAAGAGATGGAAGTTCAGCGCTTGATCGATTTACAATGTACGAAAAGACACGCGAGCGGTTAATTGAAAATTACCCCGGAAAACAAAAGCCATTAATTCTTATTTGCTTATCGTGGCTTTTTTGCCACGGTTTTTTTCTAGGTTTGAGCTTGTTCTTATAATGCACTTTGGAAAGTTGCCCTCGTAAAACGATATCCATTGTGTTTCTAAAATGCATGTATTCGATTAACATAAAAATAATTAAGAGTGTGCTTGTTTATTAATGAGCCCATTTACTGTTATGACTTAATGTACTTGGTGTAGAATATTCTTTATAATAACTTAATAATTTGAGCTCCCATGCTCCCAAGTCAATGTACACAATGAGCATTTATTCGGCTGTACTAAAGAATAGTCTCTGATGCAGGCAAACAACGTTAGGATATATAAGCACAAAAATGAAAAAAACGCGACAGCCTTGACAGGAATCATTCTTGAAATATACATGTACATAGTTTTGGTACATTTAGAACAGGGGCTAACAGACTGTCCTGTAGTGCATCCTGTTTTCAGAAATGGAAATATTGACAAGCTTTTTAGCAACAGTTCTGAGGCTGGGGAAACTAACACACGAAGAATGTAAATCAGGATGTCTGACTGTCAGGAAAAATCAGGGAACATTATTGACATGGACAACACCTGGAAAAGTAAGAGAAAACTCTGGGCAATTCGTATAATATGTGAAAATGTTTTATGGCCCGACAACTTTGATAGGCATTAAGTTTCTTGCTTAGTAGATATAACCATTGGACATTATTGCTACACTTTCTGCAAAGTTGGGGAATGTCAGGGAAATTGAGATGGTTTGTATCAACCAATTGAGTAGTTATCATTTTTTTTTATAAAATGTTGAGAAAAAGTCATTATTCTTTAAAGAAATTTGGGACAAAATCCATCATTTTTCTTAATTTTTAAAAAAAGTGTCAGGGAATGACTGGAAAGTTGTCAGGGAATGTCTGCAAAATCGACTTGAGAATTTGAGTGGGAGAATTTGAGTAGAAAGGAACATACACTTTACATGTTTGGAAATACAGTATTCATATGGTTTGATGACGCCATGGATTTAAAAAGTGGTGAGCTGAACACTTGGCTTCGCACATTGTTTGAAATTGTCTGGTAATTTTTGGTTTGGGTTGGGGAGGCAATAAATATTATTTTAGAATATGGAAATCAATACATTGACCTTCTTCAAGCTTTAAGGTAATTGTTTAACCCCAGTTTTCGTTCGCAATATTCACTATACGTTCACTTCCTAGACAACGAGGTTTACTCGGTATGCAAAGTACTCTTGCCAACTTAATTACATCCATTTCTGCGAACTAAATTGGCAAAAAAACACCAATTCGTCACATCTTTTTAGTGCTTCGCAATTAAATGGTTTGTGAGCGCAGAAAAACCGATTTCATGTCAGGTTCTTATGTGCGTGGCAACAGTTCAGATTTCCCAATGTGATTATTTAAGCAATCTTCTCTTTGTCTTTTTTTCTCATCTTCTTTTTTCTTCTTCTCCCCATCCGCATTGTTAGCCTCGATCAATTAGCGATGTAAATCTCTGGCTGAAACAGTCGTTATCTTCCTCAGGTGGCTTAATTTGCTTTTATTGATGAAATTTCCCAGCGTGACTAAGACGAAAACGGTGCCGTTAATGACTAAGCCATTGGGAGAGATGTGGTAAAAACTCCCCTGGGACTCTTTACACGTTTTAGCACGGTGCGTCTAGACGCCTTGATTTAGCCCGTACCGAAAACAATTAGCATATAAAGTAGTCTGACGTTTACAATGTTGAATCCACTCCGTTAAACACGAAGCTCGGGATCACCGTCTTAAATAAAACATGACCTATACCTTATTAGCCGACATTGTGGCGAAGAGAAACGCCCTGGACGAGAGAAAATTCAATTTATGGCAAACCCGTGTCTAGGGGACGATGCTAAAATCCTGTAAGCAAAATTGATTTTTCTTATCTAAGCCTCAATATCCTCATTGTGCCAGCACGATTGCACGTCAACTTTTAAAATGCATTAAATCGCGCTTTTTTAAAACTTACAAGTGCGGGCTTGTGCCATGATCTATTCGCATGTGCTCACCGATTTCAGATTTATGTATTTCCTAAGGGGCTGTCCGTTAACTACTACGTCAAGCAAATGTCTATAGTGGCAAACATCGAAATAAATCACTGGTGCTCGTGGAATTTTTTGTGTAAGGATCTGGCTTGGAAATTGCTGGTGAAAATGCATGACAACATGCAGAAAATACAGTGTACAGTGAAACTTCGATTATCCGCCAGGGTATGGCGGATATTCGATTAGACGGCTAACGGAATACATACATTTGTATACAGACCTGTATTTTTTATAAAGTCTTGTCATGTTCTGTTGTTTTAGAACTTTCTCAGTGCTGGGGCACTTGTTTTGGTGATGACTATTCATAAAAGTTTAGTTTTGTGTGTGAAAATACTTTGTTTTCATTTCGCAAAATAGTTTTCAGTGTCTTTCGTGTCTTGACATGGTGACTGACGGTTAACAGAGACTAACGGTTAAACGAGTGCTGGATTATGAAATATTCTTATTAAGTGTTATTATTAAGTGTTTAAAGTTATAAATTCTTAATTAGAAACCTTACCTAGAAAATTGCACTTATAATAGATGGCGATCAAAAAGAAACAAAATTCGAAAAATTAACAATCGCCTGTGCCAGAATTCCAATTATGGTTTTCATTAGAAAGTATAGCAGGCGTAATAATACTTTCTCTATCAAACAATTGAGAGGTTCAAAACGTCCACCAAAGTGCAGAGTGAAACATAGCTCTCTTAACCTGATACATGTAATTAGCAAGTTTCTGTGTGTCTGTCCCACCTCGAAAACTATCCAAACAATTTCGATTGAACCTCACGTCACCATGCTGCTGCCTACATATTTGAACTTCGTGACCTACATACAGTACGAACTAAATTCTGACTCTTTCTCAGAAGTGTTTACTCATTGGATGAATTTGGCTGAAACGCGATTTTATTCCACGTATCGTGTACATGTACGTGATTCTGCTTTATTTTATATTCCTTATGTCATTTTTAATGAGTAAACAAGCCTAATTCCTTTTAAAATGTTCATTTGAGTTAAGTACAGTATATGTTCTTTTCGTTATTTCAAGGTGAGTTGCAGCTACAAACAGTAGTTTAATGTTAGTAGTTTAATGTGATTTTGTAAATGAATTCCATACATAATTTCATCCTATTCAACGAGACGTTATAATGTTCGAAGCAATGCCATCTTACCCACAACAGTGTAAAATCGTCCAAGCGTTTAGAAGCTTGCTGTTCAGGAGCCTGTGTGTAAATTTTCTTGTTAACTAAGTGGTGGCACTGACTGTTTAGTTGCTCCCCAAGTCCTTAAAAGTGCAATAACATGTTCGCGTGTAATTTACCACTTTTCGTGCAATATTATTCACGATTAACGTTAACAGACATCGCCGTCCAGGGCCAGTGGATGGAACGTCGAAGCGTTTTCAGCATTTTTATGGCATTTGAAAGGTTGGGGGCGAGGTGCATTTATTTGGCGCTATGAGCGCAAACACAATGTAATAGCAAATATAATTAGCCCTTGCACGGACAATCTAGCGATGTACTGCAGTGGCAATAAAACAATCTGCAGCCAAATATGACGATACCTCTTGGCATTCAAATTGAAATTTATTTAAAGGGGAAGCAGTATTGCAAATGCAGCAAAACGGATGAAATCAAGGCGCATTTAATCTCACTGCTGCTCAGGAGGTTTTCCCCGTTTAGATTCAATTTATATCCACCTTGTGGCAAACTAGATCACGAAATCGTTTAGTGCTGTTTAAGAGTGTTGCACGCATATTTTTTTGAAATAATGGGCAATAAAGATACGAATTTTTGTGCCACATGGGTGCCATCGGCAGCCATTTTGAATCTGTTAAAGTCACACACTTCAACGCTATCGTTCTTGCGTAAATGAGACGATTTCTATAACTCTGAAGCGTGGGTTACTTTGTTTAAATTAAGCAGCAGATATTGTTTCATTGCAGGCGTTTAATTGTGGAATTACTTGTACTGTACATGTATTACAGTATGCTGTTACGCTAGTCTCCTGTGTCAGCTTTGCTTATTATGCCTCCAAGGTTCATTTGCTCGAGCTAGAATTTCTACTCATTTTTCTAAAACAAAAGAAGAAAGAATAATTGGTAAATTTGTTTTAGGTTTGCGGGTGATCCTAAAAAACTAGTGAAACTAATATAAAAACGAATTTAATAAACTTTGGTATAGTTCTCCTCACTCCAAATCTGCTCATATCATTATATTTCAACTCTGCTTGTCTCTTATAGAAGAATAACACCTCTACTTATTGCCGGAATTGATCCTTTAGCTGCCCCTAACAACCAGGCAATCACTGCCAGCCTACGAGCCGTTAGGAGAAGCCCACTTTATTTTGTGCCAATGCTGGAGTAGAGCCCACACAAGTCTTTAAAATGGATTCATCAAATCTTCACACAAGAAAGAATACATTTTGTACTTCTCAGAAAAATGGTGTCCATTAAACCGGAAGGCGAGGGAAGTTTAATCACGCCTATCGAGACTGATTTTAAACGCAGTTCGGTACAGTTTGCATGTGTTCAATTCAAAGAAATGAGTTAATGTCCTAATGGCTATTTTTGGCGACGCAGTTTAATAGGAGGATATACATTGTTCTGTGGTGTGGCTACACGTACATCACCAGATTGCATTTGCAATTTATATTTCATTCATTTGAGCTCGTACATTTTCTTTCACGCAAACCTTAATTATATTTGGCAAATACTCGCTAGGATAACTTATCATACAATGTGCACGACGTTCATATGTTGTAGTTATATACATGAACTTTCTTCTGGGTTGCATGTCAGTGTTCGACTTAAAGATTTGGATCTATTTTCCAAAGGGACTGAATTTGATTTGATTAAAAACTTTCCTTCTTTGAATTAATGGTTTCAATACTCGTTAAATCTGTAATCCTAGATATTTATCAGTCTGTTAAGTCCTGTATTGAGAATCGGGTTTTTCTGCTCACGTTAACAAATTAATGGAAACTAAATACCATTTTTTCACATTTGAATGCGTTTGAATGCTCGGCTTCTTGGAAATTCATTTTTATTAAATATTTTATATACACTTTATGCCTGTGGATATAAAAATAGGTTTCGTCTAACTAAATTGCATTCGTCAATATCAGGATGAAATTCTTCAGTTTTTTAAAAATTGTTGAGGGGAAAACTGGTCGTTTGAATGCCACGTACATGTACTGTATATGAGAATTTCTACTTTAGTATGCAGTATTAACTTGAAAGTACAGATAACCATATTAGGTATTTCCAGTGATAAACTACAGTCGGGTTATAATCTGAACATTAATATTTTGAAATATACGCTTTGATAACGTTTTCTAGCTTTGAAAGGTTAATACATACAGTATGTAGACCTCACATTTATTATGGTGTACACACAGAATAATTACTAGTTTCATATTTCCTAGAACAAAATAGTAAAACTATGGTCTTTTGTTTTAAGATTTGACCCCAAGTCGTGCCCCACGTAGATAACGAAGACCCCTTAATCCCGCCAGGCTAGCAAGTCTGATTATATAAAATATCGTAGGAGAATTCATCCAAAAATACTGTCGTGTTATATGCTAATTAGTGAGCTGGTGTTATCTACATTGAGCACTGGAACCTTATGCAAATTTGGAACCGCATGGAATTAACTTGTATATTAATTTTCATCTCAGATTACTAATGAATGAGTAGTAAACATTTTGCAGTATCGGGCATTGTGACCTTGTTATCAAAGGGATGCAGACTACAATTTTATTGACAAAATTTGGCTCTTCTAAATTATAGCACGTTTTAAATTATTGTATGTCGGTATGTCTGTAGTTCATAGGTCGACGTCCTCGTTTGTAGGATTATAAGCTGAATTTGGATCAGGTGCTATAATAGTAAATGTTAGTTAATAATGTATTTAAAGGAAGTATGTTGCAGAAATATTGCAGGCTTTAAAGTAATTTCGATTCGTCATACATGTTGTTGTGCTTCAAATAATTCATAATGGAAAGATGAAGATTGGGGCATCTACATGTACATGTGTAGGTACATGGTGAAGATCACTTTCCTCTATAAGGGTCAGGCGGCAATGGTGTATACCTCTGGGTTATGTGGTTCACCATCTTCCATTATCGTTATCTTAGAAAAGAAGTTCTGTCTTCCTTGCACAGCTAGAGAAACTTCCATCAGCTCGCTATTCAATTTCCTCAATATAGTTATGCTTTAAATAGGGATACATCATTGTCAGTCTTCCCATTCACTTATAAGAGCCCCCTTGCGTCAAAGGAATGCGTCGTTGCAGTATATGTAATAAGTTACATCGCCATAACCTTAACTTCTAAACCTACCTACCTCCGTCATGCAAAGTTTTGAACTTCGTCTCGAAAATATTAATGTGTATGTTAGTGTAGCTAAATGAACTCAATACCGGTATACGTGTATGCTGGTACCAGTTATTGGCATTTTGTCTGCTTAAAATTCGGGTATATCCATTTTAAGAAAGTTAACTACACTTTTGACACGAGGTTGACGGTGATTTAATATCCTTAGAATGAAACACGTGACTTTCTTGAAATTGTGCAGATGATCCCTTTCATCTTTAAAATGTCGGATGCATTAGGGATTTTATGGGGATGTTTTCTGAAAATTTACTATCTCGTAGACTGTGTTCACAATCTCAAGCAGCGGTACTTGAGTTTGACGTTCCCAACTTTTCTTTACCTTCTTGCAGAGCAAGCAGGTGACAAGCAGTTTGATTCATTTTTGCTTGGAAATCTGAATTGGCAACTGTCAATGCAGTTAACCACAAGGTTGATGGGCTGGCTGTTAGCTCTTTTTTCCCTGCACATTTCCGCCATTCAATGGGTTTTTTTTGTCTAAAACATTGATGAAGTCAACTACCAGCACTCGTTAGGTATGCATTCCATTCTTTATCTTTTTTTTCTGGTTTACTCGCGTGTTGCTATTTCAGAACCCACCGATAAGTTGGCGCCGGAAATACCGAAGTAAATTAATTCCTTAACTTAGTTTATGCAGCATTTTAATAGATTTTTCTGTTCGACTACACCGTAATCCACGACTGTTGTGTATTAATTAGCGAAAGTACAAATCAAGATGAATTTGTATTTACTGTCTGCACTCATTACTCATCAGGCCTGTAGCAGATCTCACAGACTTTGCTTTCGTTTGTTACATGTATCCATATATATATTGTTGCATACATTAGACTTGGGAGTTTTAGCGTTAATTTTTAAATAATGACATGCTATTTTTTTATCCATTGATGTTGGGATTTTTAGCGTGGATTTTTTAAATAAGGACGAATACGATACATTGATTGGATAACATGAATGAAATCAATTTAATTTCCAATCAAAGTAAAAATGCGTTGTGTATGTGTCATGTTGGGATTTTTTAAATTATGACGAATATTCTTTCATTGACGTTGTGATATTGACGATAGTGACGTATACTATTATTTCAACTATTAATTTTAGAATTTCTGATGTGGACTTTGGAAATGATGATTGTACTTTTTCATCCTTTGATTTTGGGATTTCTATAGCGTGTGTTTTGGAAATTATAACGTAAACATTTTTTTACTCTTTATAAATTACATATCAGTTGGAGCATTTTTACTGGCATTGGAAATAAATTGACTTCATTCATGAAAACCAATCGATATACTTATGCAGAAATTGAATTGTACCTGCAGTCACGATTCCATTATCCGTAATTTCTAAATTGGTCCTTTTCGACAATTAAAATTGTCAAAGGAAAAGTTTATTTATTTTTGATTGATTTGATTAGCTGCATATTGCAGATCATGTTTTTAGTTAACATTTTTGTGTTAAATTTGTCTAACTATATGACATTAGATTGCAGCTAAGCTTTCGTTACTTCTAAAGAAAACTTAATTAAAGTTGTCTGTTTAGTCCCACTACACGATTTTACGCCTATATTCATTTGTGCATGCATGATAATTATAACAAGATCACTTTTTGCTTCCATAACTCTGCCAATTAAGTTCTTATGATCGACGTTTAAGCATCTTGATCGTATCTTTTCGATCTAAAATTAATAATTTCAAATTTGGCCATCACGTAGCTCGTTAAATCCCTTCTAATCAAATATAGTGCGTGCGTGTCATGGCCTATAGCAAACTGAATAATCAATTCGCTGTATAATTTCTCAACAAGTTTTTATAACTTTCAATAACTGTTCATGATTTAATAGAGACATGCACTTCACTAGATCGAAGACTATAGATTAACGAGATAGTTGTATGTGAAGGGTGCCAAACCATAACATTGTATATATCTAAAGCACGGAATATGTTTTAGCCTATTACACTGCACAGTTTTCACCCCCCGATCTGAAATAGTTAGGGGAAATGGATTTAATTTGGTGCAATAAGTTTGATGGATACAACGATTCGTGTTGCACAAATCATGGGACTTGAAACGAATTGTAAAAATCTTTAACAATTAAAATATTGTTCACTTATTGTTCATTTCTTTCTCTTAATTTAACTACATGGAAAATGTTGTACAACGTCTTAACTAATTGTTTTTTGTGGGATCTAAACAATATTGTTCACTACACTGTTCATTTTTTCCCTCCTGAAAAGTTAATTTCCAGGCACTTAATAGGTGATGGTTTGGCACATTTCTTATATAGCCTACAAATTGTCTCATTATTGTGACAGTAGTGTATATTTAGATGGCTTTTATATTCCAACTATATGCGTAATAACATACACGGTTCTCAAGACATCCTCATGTGTGGGAAGACAATATTTTCACAATTATTTTTGGAATTTTTCACACATTTTCAATGTTTGGTTTCCATGAAAATGTACTTCGCCGGTCTTTTTGGGCTTGTGAGACATTTATTGCTCTCCTTATAGTGTTATGGCCCTAATTTTTGGCATGCATGGAAATTCTTTTTATAGCTGAATGCACCAATGTACATGTACTATCGCTCTCCAATAAAAATGCATGTTTGCTGCCTTGTTCGTGTGCGAGCCTTCGAGGTAAATTGTAGCCCCAGGCACATAAAATGGCGGGTACGAAAAGAAATGAGCATAAATAAACATTCAATATATTCCTCGTAATAAAGTAAAATAAAAAGTGGTAACTTCAAAATAGGATGAATATGAAAATATACATGGTGCTAGATCTTCAGTTTGCTGTACCTCACCTTTTTTCATGCATCCCTGAATTGATTGCCTAATCAATTCATAAAAATCTAATTTTACGAAAAAGTATATGGAACTGGTTTAATAAAATTCAATAAAGCTACTTAAGCCGAGGAACCAGATGTTCTGAATACCTACATGTACATGTACGAGCTTATACAGATCGGTATTAGTAGCTAGGCTATGTGTACACCTTTCCATGTGTGACCTTTATATAACAGCACGTTGACTTGGCTAAGTGATAACCAGTAGGCATAGATTAGGCTTGGTTAGATTAGGTCAGGTTAGACTCCATGTGCAAATTGCCCCGTAAAGCCTATGAGAAGTTGACAGAAGTCCACTTTTGTGATGTGTGCACAAATCCTACTAATATCGTACACATATCGGTATGTATACATGTTTCTAGCTAGCTAAAGGTCTAACACCCTTTCTATTATGAAAAACTCAAGAATGAGCCCAGAAAAACTGAATTTTCTGCGCACGTTTGCCTTGACCAGCTACGTGCAACTTCAATTCAGCCGTATTGTTTTATAATCTTGAGCAAGTTTGTTTAGAGACTGGAAAATGTAATCGCAAATGCGGTGTATACGAAGTGCGTCCACGAAATTTAATTAAACTTTCGCAATATTTAATTTAACTTCTCTAATCCTGCATTCCCGATTTGGATCTAACGATCTCGCTCATGTAAACACAAATTCATGACAAAACCAACGTCAACAAAGCAAAAAGAAAATTATTTGCTAATCTGCTTCGAGTCAAGATTCAGCCAATTCCTCATCGACATTTTGACATTTCTCGAAGTGCAGTGCGTGTAATTGGAAACAGCGCGTATCAACTTTTCGCAAAAATCATTTTTCGACTTGCTGAATAATCTTTTCAATTTCCGCAGCTGCTTGCCGAACATTTCGGTTTCCCGGTTTGATTTACGTCGAAATTTGTTACGGCCCTATCGTTGATTAAATCTGGTTTATAAGCTTATCTATGGCCCGCGTATGATAGCTTTTAGGAAAAGTGAGATTCCAACCTCCCGCCTACGCCATGGTTATGTTGGTTTTTAATTTTTTTTCCTTCTTCAAGTTTTACAATCTCGAAAGTAAATTGGTTATTTGTGCATCTTATTTTCTCTCTGGAAGTAAATTACAAGGCGTTCATGCGTGCATTTTCTCGTTGGCAATTTGCACCGAATTCCCCCTCTGTTTAACATCTTATGATTTTCAAGTTGCTCGTTTATTAGTTTCCATGCTCGCACTATATTCGCGCCCTATGCTAATGCATCGCCAACTTGAACATTTTGTTTTCTGTCGTTTTTTTTTACTAGGCACAGGGCCTTCATCCGCCTCATATAGAGATGAAATTGCAAATAGATGATGGATGAGCGGATAAATGAAGGCATTCATCATCCCCTTTCTTTTCCGTCATCGCAAAGCGACCCGTGTAGACCTCCGTATACTCAGGTAAGCCTAGTCGCACCACCGCATTTAATACTTCACTGAATGAATATCATTAGTCTTTTTTTTATCCGCATCCAGTTTAGTTCGCCGAAAAAGATATTTTATTAAGATGGCGCGGTTTTATGGAAAGGATGTGGTGTATTTGCTTTCTACGCGATATTAAGCGCATTAATAATAAAGCAATAGAATTTGTTAGGCTGGGCACGCTTTCGGAGAAGATTGCCTATGCTTGTTATGAGAAAGGCATAATTTGTAAGCCAGTGCCCCGAATATGCACGATGGACAGTTTAATTTAAGCCCATATGAGTGGACATAGAAGACGAATACTGTTGTTAACACCAAGAGTTCGGTTTATTTTCGTTAATATCACTAACAAGTAGAAATCGTTATGCGATTGGAATATCCTTTTGATTTTATGGTCAAATGTTCAGTTTTGTGACTACAAAGAGTGTGCTCCGCTAGAGTCCCTCCTCCATCATAGACACTATACCTATGAGAAACTTAGGTAAGGTCCATAGGCTGGCAGTGATTGCCTGACGGTTAGGGGCAGCTGAATCAGATACTGTATTAGGATAATTTTGCCCTGCAGGGTGTTTTCATGGAAGGTCATGGGTGGAGAGTCACCAAGTAGCCCTCCATGTAATTATAAACATATTGAACAAGAAGGCGCTGACCACACTGTCCCATCTAACTTACCTAGGTTATGACAGTGCAGCCAGTGCCTATTGGTTGCATGTATAATTAGATGGAGGCTTACTTGGTGACTCGCCACCCATGACCCTCCTTGAAAACACCCTACAGTGCAAGGTTGATAATCATAAAAGAGAGAAAAAACACAAAAGTCTGACACGTATTAGGACAGGTGTCATTCTGTCAAGTTGAGTTGAACAGGGACTGTATCAAAGTTTATTTTCTACAGATACTGTTATTGTCAGTTTTCATGATATTGTCATTTATCATGTTAAAAGTTTATTTTTCCACTGGCGTAAATTCACATTCAGATTCATACATTTTTGTTATTCTTCAAAGTCAGTTCTCTAAGCTTCATGTATAACGCATATCAAGCAGATTATATTAAGTAGACTTTTACTCAATTAAGGCTAATTATCTGCTAATTTGGAACGCTGAATGCAAGTTTATTTATCTTTATCGTGCTCACGGTGTAATTTCTAGGAGTTCGTTTCAAATGCTTAATGTATACTGAGAGATTTAGAAATGTTGGCAAATTTAATTTCCCAATCATTTTTAATTATATCTGGAAACAAATTTATGCAGCGATATATTATGTATGTGCGCTAAACACTGACTTACTCTTGGATTAGGCATACTGCTCTGTTACCAAAAGTTATAAATCTACTGATCTCTAATATGATGAATCATTAATTAAGTGCTCAGCCCGGCCCAAAACAAGATGTTGAAAATCACATTTGGTAATAATTTCAATCAGTTCATATCTGTTTATCTTATTAGGGAAGCCAAATATTATTACTGATCAAGGTTCCAAGTTGCTTATACTAAGCCTAGGAAGACGCGAGTAGTTCTTACATAAAATGACACACCCTCTTTTAATTCAGGTGCATTTTTATTGCCTACATGTAAACAGCACAATTTGGGTGGAGACCACGAAATTACAGGGGAGAGCAGTTTTTCTTCACGGTGATTATGCGTTATCCACTGTTTATGTTCGCAATTTGTTCCCCGTGTACGAGAATATACTTCAGTTTTTTAGGTTTTTTTTCTTGCAACACCTAAATCATCTCCATACATGATCACTCTTATTCTTTGTTTGTCCCACTTCTCTGTTGAAATTATTTATTTGGTATGATATCATACATTACATGTACGTGAATGAATACAATTTTCCAAACCCAGAATTTGATGATACTAGTATATGTGATTGGTCGCTCGTAGATAGCATGGTATTAGAATGTTCGCCGAGATGCTTGAAACTGTTTGACTGGCCGTCTGGAAAACTTGGAAAAGTCAGGGAAATTGATTTGTTCTTCAGGGAAATCGTCAGGGCAATCATCATTTGATAACCTACACCTTTTAAAATTTCCTCCATATGGCATTTGAAATTAAACATTCATTTCCCATTTGATTTGTGTCTATTGCCAGCTCTTCCCGGTTCTGTTCATGATTTTAACAGAACTTAAAATTTTGAAAGAAACTCAAATACAGCATGCCAACGACTCCCAATGTTTAAACGACATGGCTTGGCCCTTTCTGAAGTAAAAATATGTAAAATTCGTAAAAAGCGTCAGTAGGTTTTATATTGTCTGGAAAACCTGGAAAAGTCTGGAAAACACAAAGGAAGTTCTCTGCTAATTTTCTTTTTACTCGATTTTACATACGCGGTGCTTTGATGGACAATTAAATTCGAATGATATCGAGCATTGCTGACCCAAAAATCGCACTTTTTTAAGCGTCTTATCGCCTCGGCCAGAAACCCAGTGGTTTGGCTGGAGGCCAGCGGGCTGTTTATTGAGTGGAAAATTGTTCAAACTGGAAATTCGACGAACTACGGGGTTTTATATCAACCATATGTCATATTATGATGCGAAATGGAAATTCCATCAACAAAGTAAATCCCAATATTTGGTTTTCGACTTGGCATCGATATTTCCTGCGTGTCGCTAACGCGCCATCGGTTTCTGCCAATGGGAATATCAGGCATAGGCTCCGACAACGTGATAAAAATATTCGGTTGACAGGGTCACTTTAAGAATTTTGATATCATTTTTATCCTTATTTCGTGGTTCTGTGTATAGGCGCCAGCGCAGATCGGTGTATAATATTTTGAACATTGAGATAAAGCTTCCTCTTCGGTAAAACGTGTCTGTCAAACATCTCACTTCCAGGCTGCTCAATATGGGAGGATGGCCTTCGCTAGATTTTCCATGTCTCTCTCTGAGAATCCCATATTCGATGGGAAAAAAACAACGATCCAACATCGGGGCTAACTGAAGTGATAGTTGTTGTTGCGGCTGGTACATATCGCCTTTGCCTGACAACGTGGAAAGACAGGGTTCGTATGGATCACATCTCTATTCTTGTGGGGCTAAAAACTGCTTTTTAGACTGATGTTCTGCCGCCGTCAATAAAATTCGCAACGGAAAATGGATGTAAAAGGGTTCGACTGGAAAACTGAGTGGCTTACATTAATCTTTCATGCAGATTCCACTAGCTCCCCGTCTTAGACTACTCCACACTTCGCTAGCTAACACAACTAGGCTTTCTTCTTGTAAGTAATTTAAATGGCGGAGTACGTCAGGAACGAATACTGTATACTGCAATTGAAAATGAAACTTGGCCTACACACGTATATTTGATCGATGCATTGTGAATTTCTACGAGTGCAGAAATTAGGATTTACGATAGCAGAGCCGAAATTGATCACTGAAAATGGTGATTTATAATTCGTAACTTATGGAGCAGATCTTAAAAAATTGTCTGACTTTCGTTGGTTATGCCATTCATTTATTTATCTATGGTTATACCACGGTGCCTGCCTTCTCCAAAACAAATTGCGGTGTATTCCCACTGAACACCATTGGTAGAGTTGCTATAATGCTAAGTGTCGGAAATTATAGTACGTTATACAGTATATGGAATAGTACGTATCAGGTTAAGAGTGCTAAATTTCACTCTGTCCTCTGGTGAAAGTTTTGAACCTCATCGCTTGAATATATGCTATAATTTCTAAAGAAAATCAGGTTAGCCCGAGCTCTAATTGGAATTCTGGCACGTGCAAGTATTATGCAAAATACTCAACAGTTAAACTCATAATCTGAAGAAGACTAGCCAAATATTTTAGGGAAACTGTATTCTTCTGCAGTTATAGACAAGTGGTAAATCGACTATAAAGTGTCGATATTATGCAGTGTGAAATTAACGGGCAGTTCCCATCCCACCCCTGCCATGTTACAAAATTTAAAAATTGTCCAGAAGATAATTATAGATTGATTTTTTTATTCGAGTTGCCCATATTGTCAATAGAGGGCGCCAACGACCATTTTTTCAATCTTTAATTATCTTTTTTATTAATTAATCAAAGGGTATTTATTCATTAAAGTTGAATTGTCGCCTCCATAAGTAACCAGACTATCAAGCAAAATTGTTATCACGACGATTTATTCATTATTCGCAGAGATTTTATGTATACAATCGAGAATTGAAACTCCACCCAGGTTAAAACCATGCTTACTTGTCCGAATCGAAAATCGACCTTAATCACTCAACCAATCGAAACTAAATTCAATGTAAAAGTTTTCAATATATAAAGAGATGCTCAGAGCAGAGCAGCAGTCTTATACTTCCAGAGAGAGAGTCCAAAAGTTTTCCAAGAGATTTCTCGAGATTCACCGATTTTGGCTTATCAAGAAAAATAGAATTCATCAAGAAATTCTTACAACTTGATCAACCAGTAAATTTTAACCAAGTCCAGAATTGAAACAATCGAAATCCAAAATCCAGAAATCGAAATCAGCCGAGTCCAGAACGAAATCAGCCAAGTCCAGATGTCCAGAAATCGAAATCAGCCGAGTCCAAAACGAAATCAGCCGAGTCCTGAACGAAATCAGCTAAGTCCAGAAGTCAAGAAGAATCACCAAAAGTGCTAAGATAAGTGCTACAAAAATCAAAAGCAGAGTAAAATTTCGCGAGTGTATCAAAAAAGAAAAACGGACGCTACGAATATCCAAATATATATATATCTTAAGTAAGTTCCTCTCTTTAAATAGAATTAAAATATAAAATATCTAATTCTTTAAAAATAAGATAAAAAGAAAAAATTTCTAAATCTATAAAACATCCAAAACATTAAATAAATTTCGAGATAAATTAAACCGATTGAATAAATTTTCTATTAAAAACTTAACAAACATAAATTATCTAACAAACTTAACAAATAAAAACTTTATAAACAAAACTTAACGAAAAATCACATAAACTAATTTAACGCAACTAAGGAAAAAAGATTTAATAAATACGAAATTAAAGGTAGGAATGAACAAACCCTGTACGTTTATATGTGCCACCTTTTTAAAAAAGGAAAAAAGGAAATCCGGAAAGCACTACAATTGATAGAAAATCGAGGACTATAACTTTTCTTATGAATCGTCTGTTTCACAACAAATTATCATTCAATACTGTTGAAAACGATCATTAAAAAAGGGTCTTCACATATATTACGCGCTTACAGTTGAATTTAGAATTGAGAATCGAACTGGAACATTCTTGAACTTGCCAAGAAAAATAAATTTGTATCTTCTCGTACATAACTCGTTGCCTGAATTTCCAATTGAGAATTTAAAAAATATTCTTTATATATATACGTACGCGATCGTTAAAGGTTAATCAAACCAATATAAGCCCTTGTATTGAACCTGGCCACAACGGACAAAAAATCGAGCCACAGACCTGCATTAATGTCATTCCGGCCAAGAGGGCAAATTTTGTGAAAGGAGTTCACAAACGTCACAATTCATTGCAATTGAAGAACCAATATTTGATCACTGTTTTCCCATTTATTTTATTTATTTTCAGGTATTTCCATAATTTGCCTATTTCTTTAAAAAATGGCGAAAATTTACAGGTTTTTTTTGCCAATAGCTGTGATATAGAACAAGTTCTCCTTGGGGAAAATAATTTGTACAAACACAGCTAATAGTCGAAATGGGCGTAGCTTTCAAAGTTTTTGCAACTAACTCGAGAAGTGACATAGTAGCATTTTGAAACCACAATAGTGAGAAAGCTAAAAACAAACAAATTAAATCGCATTTTCCATCATTTGCATGCAGAAATATGCAGAATGTCGTTTGAAATATTTCGGGTAATATTCGAAACATTTACATGTACTTCGTACAGTACAGTATGTTGCTCAATTTATATGGCATGTTTACAAAACACATATCGGATGTAGGCCTATAGATGAGCATTGAATCTGTTCCATTCAAATCAGCTTTCAAAGTTTTTGCAACTAACTCGCGAAGTGACAATGTAGCATGTTGAAATCACAATCGTTACAAAGCTACATGTACATGCAAATTGAATTTTCCACCACTTGCATGCAGAAATAGGCAGAAAGTGATTTTCGGAGGGGTTTTGGGGTTTAATTTTAAGTGGCTGACCAACCGAATCCAAAATTGGGCAAGGGTGATGAGGAACGATGTCCTCATCTGTGACCTTTCGCGAGGAGGACGAAACCTGATCGAAATTATGCAAATTTCATAATTTTTGAGTCCACTGCAAATTTGAGGTCAGGGTGGCAGAGGAGACAGTAGGTCACTGTCTCCCAAGGTTTTCCCGCCATCCAGTTTTGAATCCCCCGCGCCCTGTAACCTGGGAGCACCCTGTAATGATAATGGGAGCTGCCCAGGGGTCAGCTGACCCTAGCCGAAATTTTCTGGCCTGGGCGCCATCTTGTTTTGTTTTACTCTGGCCTATGCTGTCGACCGTGCTGGTCATTCTGAAAACCGAGCAGAGCAATAAATTTTATGTCGGCCAGAAATTTACACCTGCATTTTCTTTAATGCTTAACAAGATTGTTTCGCCGTACCAAACAAAGAACTTGTAATTGGACCATTGGAATGTCTCTCGTGAACCCGTATACTGGTCGGTGAAAATCTTTCGTAATTAATCACCAATTGAGATGGCATTTAGTGGAATCTGGCGGGAGTGGAGTAATTTCTGGGATGCCATACATGAGTTAGGAACCGGGAGACTGAGTCCATACCTTATCGGACCGGAGAAGCTATTGACCATCCTCTCTCTGGTGAGGGATAACCTCCCAAATTAGATGACATTATTGACAGCAATGACGAGGGACACTGTCCATCCTGCTTACGGGTGGGTGCAGGCAACTCCCACTTTGAGCAATGGGGACCTTCGAGTTTTTCTACAGATTCCTCTTAGGACTGGTCAAAACTTCTTCACGCTATATAGAGTTATCCTAGTCCCCCAGATGGTACCCAAGACAGGCATAGCTATGGTACTGGAACCAGAAAGCCCGTTTGTGGCGATTGCACATACTCGTGACTACCACCAATCTAGTATGCTGCGGCACAGGAGCCATTAGGTTCTGTGACCTCAGAAACATGGTACAACAGGACTCTTGTGCCATGTCTCTGTTGACAGGGACTGCTGACGAGTTTGGAGAAGTATGCCCACGAAAGGCTGATTCGACCAAAGCCAGTGGCATACAGGCTGAACGACGACAGACACTGGCTGCACAGTGTCCCCAAAACTATTTCGGTGGACATTAAATGTCCTGGGAAAGGGAAGGATTCAAGGGCATCACTGCAAGGTCAAGGGTTCATCCAAATTTCAAATTCTTATACTGGCTACGCAGAGGGATTTATTTTACCACCACATTTCAGGGGACAATTGGAACTGCAAAGTCTTAGCCCTTTTGGGTTAGCCCAGTTGGCAAGTTTGACCTCTTGCAAGGGCTGAATTCTAAAGCAATAGCAAAATTTATAGGAAAGCCAGATGCGATTTTAAAGGAGCTCAGTGCTTCTCACCTGAACCGGGAAATTCAGCATCTACCAGTGGAACATCTCCAGGAAGCTCTATTGGCTGTCAATTTCGACCTTAACAGCAATGGGACGATAATGCCTATATTTGTTTATGGGAAAGGAGCTTTTCTGGTCCTCATAGGGTGCTGGTTTTGCATGAAAGCCTGTAAAGGCAAGGGGCAAATGCTGGTACGGCGGATTAGCCACAGACCCAAGAAACAGGAAAAATTACACGGCCTAGGGCAAGGAACATATCATACCAGACCTGCTGAAGGAGGCCCTGGCTACCCAAAACAACCAGAGACCAGACTAACCAGAAAGACCTGAGATGCCACACCTTATGCAGTTGTCCCACTTGGTGCCGTGGATTCCGAAGAACAGGAAGACGAATCCATCACATACGCCAACCTCCAACATCCTTCCAGCACCCAGAAGCCAGAGCGAAGGCGAGATACCAGAACCCGAAAGCTGTGCCAGAGGTCATGCCTGAATACCTGGAGTTAGACGAACAACCCGCATCCAAGCCGAACAAGCCATCCAGGAAACGAACTGTCATCTTCTAAATGCCGAGCACCAGGACAACCTACACATTTACATGTTAGCTTTAGTTAAGTAGCAAATTTATTCAAATTTTTTTACTTACATATAATCGTTACTCATTTTATTTTCAATATCTTTTCTTATATATAACCGTTTACTCTGTAATGTTGTTTATTACTAATCATGATTGTAGCCACACAACTAGATAGAGATTATAGCACTACTCTTTCCCTCCGACGGAGGGTTAGGAAACCTAGGCTTTGAGTAGGCTTTGAGCTCTAGGTTTCCATGTGAAGAACGGCATTGCCGTTATGGGCTTACCAGCAACAGATGGATATCCAAATACGAAGCTGCCATCGTGAAGGGTCATCTGACAACCGGACGGGTGCTAGACTTGGAGGGCGTGGCCACATGGGCTATGCCATCCCCTCTCCGGACACTGCTGAAGAGTGGGTGGCAGAGGCGGTATGCCTCCATCACCGACCGAACTAAATCATCTTCGATGGTGCGGCCCCCCGGTGAGATGGGCCAAATCAATGGCCCATCTCACCGGGGGGCCGCAGGAGGCAACAGCTCATCGAGCCGGGCATCACGCCCAATGGTCAAACCAGCAGAAGGAAAATGGAAGGGGCCAGAGGGTGCCAAAAACGGGCCACCCCCTCGTTGCGACAATAGCGAAAGGCTGATGTCCCCGCGAGGTAATCCATTAATGCAAGACTGGAAGTGCAGGGCCCGGAGCAACCTGGACATCATCTGGATGTCAGGTGACAGGACATGAGTTACCAATTGGGGTCGACGAAGGACGGACAGCACTGGACCAGAACGGTAGGGTGCACCGTAAGTCCAACCGACAAAGGGTCCAGCTCATAAAAATTCGTACAGTTCAAATGTCCCTAAATTTCTAACATTCAACTGACCATTGGCTTTCCAAAATTTTATTCACAGGCAATACAACATATGCAGCTGTCAATAAGCGATTATGGCTTACAACCATCTCACTAAGGAGCTAAAATATGTGATTGTTGAGGATGCCAGAAAAGGCAATTCATTAAGTGCAATTTCATCCAAATTCAATGTGTCAAAATCAACTGTTGCAGCTGTTATGCAATGTTGTTGCAAGAATGGTGATGTAGGATGCAAATCAGGATCAAGATGGAAACCAAAAACCACCAAACGTAAGGAAAAACTGCTTTGCAAGCTCTCTAGGGCAGATGCACAGAAATCTGCAGTACAGTTAAACCATGAACTGAGGGACAGTCATGAAGTAAATGTTAAATGTAAACGAAGTAAACTGCAGGCATTTGTCTTTCCAATATGTCCATGAAAACAACTTTGTCCATGATGCTATCAATTTTGTGAAGAGGACCTAATCCAGCATTACTGATGCAACCCTAAACCATGAAATGCCTGCCACCATGCTATCAGTTGGCCCTAAAGAGCCTACATAGCAGTTTGTCCTCACGTTTGGTGGTTTTTGGTTTTCGTCTTGCTTCCAACATCACCATTCTTGCGATAACGTTGCATAACAGCTGAAATAGTTGATTTTGGAAC
The DNA here is from genome assembly GCA_034687865.1 of Kryphioiulus occultus. NCBI lineage: Eukaryota > Metazoa > Arthropoda > Diplopoda > Julida > Julidae > Kryphioiulus > Kryphioiulus occultus. The sequence continues at coordinate 26,893 of JAQGAF010001648.1, forward strand.
ATTGAATTTGGATGAAATCGCACTGTAGGAATTGCCTTTTCTGGCATCTTCAACAATTGCACACAGTCGAACTCGGTTATAAGGAGCATCAAGGGACTGACCCAATTTGCTCGCTATATCCGTGAAGAGCTACATTTGCCATAGATTTCATGATAACTCGCTTCTCGTGAATTAATATGCGATTTATTTGATGAGAAAACATATTTGAGGCACATCTACATGTATTTTGTCACAATAGTCGTGATTTTCAGACCCACCACCCCATGTGTTAGCACTCGACATTATTTTCATCAAAACCTGTATACAAATTAGATCTTAAATAATTAATTTTTGTTACACAAAAGCACACAAAGTCAAAATGAAATTCCATAAATCAAATTTGTAAAGCACCTTCACCAAGATGATGACATAATTCTTTAATTACCCAAAGTGTCATACATGTAGGTGTGTTAATGACTAATGACAGCACTAATGGCTAGCTTCCGTTTTTCCCTTGGCCAGATGTTTATTTTTCTGTAGTTTGCAAAAAAAATTATTCATGGGATACCTGATGGTAAACTTGAAACTTGATATCTATATGAACTGAGAAACCAGAGGATAAGTTTTGGTGTCTTGGATACCATATTTTTGAAAATTTGCTCGTTATATCCAAGAAGTGTGCTCGTTATAACCGTGAAGGATTCTATGGAAATGTGCATAAACCAAATCTGCTATGGCAATTTGCTCGTTATAACCGAGATCTCGTTATAACCGTGATCGTTATAACCGAGTATAACCGTTATAATTTGAGCTCCTCAGTGAGATGTTCGTTAGCCATAATCGCTGAGAGCTCCACATGTTGTAGTGTATCTAAATACAATTTTTAGAAAGCAATGGTCAGTTGAATATTAGGAACTTAAGGGCATTTGTACTATATGTATTTTTATGAGCTGGACCCTTTGCAACTTTTCATCATATATAACATTTCAATAAAAAATATGCACATGTTTCTATGTAGTTATGTGCAATAGTCACAAATAAAGGTATTTCATTGATTGAAAGTCATTTGTCCTCATTAAAGCATTTTTTATTGTAAATCTGCTGCCTGTCCAACTTTTTTTGAGCGCTACTGTAGATGATGAGATGGCAACAATGACGACATTCCATATCAACAGTAGTCAACGAAGCAGATGCCAACATCTACCATAATCCAACAACACTGATATTTTAGCCCAACCTTTCAACCGCGCTACCCAGCTACTCTGGCAGAGATGATAAGTTAGTGAAAGAGTGGATAGTTGACTTTGAAGCGATGCAGCTAAAATCCATTATCAGACACAACCTCGACAGACCAGCAAAAGATTGGAACGAGGGGACCAGATGCTACATCAAGAACTGGGATAACTGGCTGGCTGAAAAAAATCAATTTGGTCAAGAACCAACAATTACCACTTGGTCATAAGTGTGAAGCTCACTCACAGAAACCCAACTAGGAAATTGCCGACTATATTTATGCCAAAATGCTGTATAATCCAGCACTGCCCACTCAAATTTCGTGAATGTGACAGGATCGTATATTTAATGCTAGGGTTGAGTCAATCCTGGGAATAGGATATAAGTCAGGGATGGTGACACGGTTGAGGGCACAGAAATCCGTGACCATCTGCATGTCCGTCCCTCCATCATTTTTTGGAACCAGGAATGATGGCACGGCCCATTCGGAAGTAGCGGAACGCAGGTACCCTTTGTCGATGATTTCTTGCAACTTCACCTTCAGCTGTTGACGTCTGGCTGGAGCGAAGTTGTAGGGTTTCTGGGAGCACGGTTTGGCTCCTGGCTGAATTTCAATGACTTGGGCTTGCACTTTTGCCGGCCCCATAGGAATACCGAACACATGACGGTAACATGCCAGGAGGTGATTGACCTCCTTGCGCTGGTCAGGTGACAGCAAGTCACCTTCCTCTGATCATAGAGCAACCTCATCCGGAGTGGGAGGAGATGGTCGGGTGATCA
>JAQGAF010001649.1:0-28852 GCA_034687865.1 Kryphioiulus occultus
CGCCACCAACCCCCCCCCCCCCCCTTGAACCCCTAACACCCCCTTCGCAATATTTATCGGGAAAACCAAGGACTTTGATTTATGAAGCCAACGGCAGAGGGCGCTGCCACCCACTGACCCCACCACCCCAAGATGGTGGACGCGATAAGCAACTTAATCTTCAGCCATCGAAATGAGTGATCGCTGCATTGCCTAGCGGCTGGTAAGGGGGTTTAATTACACGCTAAGGGCAAGGGGATGGGGGTAAGTAAAGGGTGAAGTGTATGGGGCGCTGCTCGTAGGACCGACGAATCTCGATTTGATCCTTGTTCTCGATTATCATCGATTTTTCGCCATATCAGCCCAGCATCTGAACAGCAGATTCAGTGAGAGTAGATTCAGGTCTATGGGAGTTAATGGGAATCACTGTAAGCAAAGTGAAGTCTTATCGCACGAAAAATTAAGTTATACAGAACTTGCTTACACGAATACTGTCTAAGGTAATATCCTCTCTAAACTGATGTCGGGTGCTGATCCCCACGTTAACAAACCCCCATAAACTGATATTCAGTAATTTTTGTATTGGATTATATTGGTGCCCACAACTTTTGTAAATGAATACAGTAGAACCTGATTAAAGTTAGTAAAGTAATATCCTCTCTAAACTAATGCCATGGACCGGTCCCTATACATATTATACATGTACAAGGAGCCCACTAACAAATCTCCGTAAACTGATATCCAATATCAGTTTGTCATTTGGTCAATGTTGGTTCCGCATATTATGCAAATCGATACAGTAGTACATGTCTAATAAAATATTGTCTAAAGTAATATTATCGCTAAACAAAATGAAGTCAGTAATGTTGAGTAATTTTTGTATTGGATTATATTGGTGCCACAACTTTTGCCTCTAAACTAATGTCAGGTGCCGGTCCCCACGTTATATCTAGCAAACCTCCATAAACAGATAATCATAAATTCTCCAATCGGTTTTTATTGGTCCCGCAACATTTGAAAATTATTAGGCTACATGGTGATTACTAATTTCTTAAAACGAAATTCCCTGAGTTTTACAGTTTTTCCTGATCATATTCTAATTTTTCCAGGTTCAAAAACTGTATTTAGAAATAATATGGAAATGCCGTAGGTGACATTAAAAAAAACCTAGATAGATTTTCATTCAACATTACCAACGAACGTATCCCAATGATAGATTTTACGAACATATCTTCATAAAACGGCCAGAAATAATAGATTTTCGGTATCTTGTCCTCGAAATGTTTTTTGGGTGTGTGGAAATAATAACAGTAATAATAAAAGAATAGTTTGAGTGATTTTTATATAACCCATGGATCACCGATAATGCAGTTCTAGACCATTTGGAAATTCAGAAATAATGAAACTGACGGCAAACTAAGTCACCAATAATGCATAAAGTAAGATTAATTTATGAGCGCCGCAGCCAACATTTTTAGATAACGAATCACAAACGCTGAATTTTAAGGGAATGGTATAGTAGAATTGATTAAGGGGCCAACCATGTTCGTGCTGCATTCTCAGAATTATAACGAACAAACACAAAATACGAGTTTGATACTGAAAATTTTCAGGTTTCGATTCAAAATTCACTGAATTTTCCAAGTTTTTCATATAAAACTCCCTGAGGTTTTAAGAGTTGTAGTCAACATGTATTACTGATGGCGTAAGGGGCAATACTGATGAATGAGTTTTATCATATCTCATCTCTCCATTTCCCAAGATGTTTTTTTGTTCAAAAGTATTGAGGGGGGCAAGGGGGGTGTCTGGGTCCCTCCATCTTGCTCGTCCATAGGCTGCACAGCCTACACAAAGAGATCCCTATCTGGACTCGTTCGATTCCCTAATCGGAATCTGGCATCACTGCCATTATCATTATCGATGTCATATCGCACTGCAATGCATCGCATGCAGCAGAATGCATTTGGAAAATGAAAAAAAAAAGTTTCTAAAGGGGGAATCCCCCATATAGCTCGTAAGGGGGGCCAGAGGAAACGTCCCAAAAAACAACACAATGGCTTTTGATATACATATTATTTAGACATGCAATCGGGCTAAAATCGGAGAAAACGATAACGACCCAGTCGCCATCTTGGAAAAAAAATGGAGCAGAGAAAGGATGATAAAAAATTGAATGAAATTGGGAAAAGGGATGCATGTGAGAAACGAACAGGTATACGAAGGGGACGAGAACGCATAATAATAATAAAAATGCGTTTTTTATCAACCGAATTATTCGGTTTTTATCAGAAATTCAACCGAATTTAAATCGGGAATTAAAGGTCGGCCTGGTATTCAAATTAGAGGGGGTGAGTCACCGTGTGCAAGTTGGATTCTCTCGATAGTCTTTTGTTGCTTTCGACATAGAGGGCGCGCTTAGATCCACCCTGAAATCGCAGCATCTAACAGTTGCCAGGAATGAAACGTAGATGATGCTGTCATGTGTGAAAGGGACTGGGGACGTTCAAGTATTATGTCATCATGAGGTTAGGGTTGGCCAAATGATGATTTATGATGACGAGGGAGGTATTATGGAAGTTAATCAAATGCCAAGTCATTTTTAAAATTAAAATTTGGGTGAAAATTATCGTTTATCCAATTTTGAAAAATAATTCGCTTGTAAAGAAACGTGGACGTCCAAGTATTACGTCGTCATATACAGTAGGTGGTTAGAGAAAATGATGTCATCATTGTTGTATAATTGGGTTGTTAAAATACATCATAGCAAAAAAATTTGCATGCGGCGTTTTTTTTTCTCGTATTTTTCGCTTGATTATTTATCATTTGATCCAATTTTTAGAAAAACTTGCTCAGTTCGGAAGTTCTGGTCATCCAGGGTTCCAACTCAAATTCTCAAATCGATTTCGCACACATTTTACATGAGATTAAAAAAAGTATAAGAAAAATGATGGATTTTATCCCAAAGTTTTATGAAAGAGGATGACTGATGCGAACTATCTCAAATTTCTTTGCCGTTTTCACGAATTCCTTTGACATTTTCTGACACTTTTTCAATTCCCTGATACCCCCTAACGTTCCAGAAAGTGGAAACCGTGTTGTCATTGGGTGTGAGTCTGAAAATCACGAAAAACTGGTGACATAATATTTAAATTTCCCCAACGTACATGTCCTGTTGCGTGACTAAAATGCGTCATTTTCGATCTAATTTTGATGAAAATTTCGCTCAATGAATGATATTGTAACATGTAAGTACATGCAGTTCACAGAATTAAAATCCTGTGTCAGTACAAGCTTCGTTCCATACGTTGACCAGTTTGCGAGTCCCTTGGGTGGTCAACGTACAGAGGTTCTACTGTAGTTTAGACAATTTCTATTGTATTCTGGATTTGAGGATTGTGTGGAGCCCCCTGAGGGACACATCACGTATACACGTATTATACACACTGTAACAACATTTTGAAAGTGCCAATAAATCTAATAGACGTGCACATGAATAAACTGCTCGATTTTTCGCCTTTATCGCTTTGACCCCTCCCCGTTTATCGTCGGCTGGGGTTTAACGACATTTTAACTAATTTTTCAGCGTTTTTTTCCACCAGCTCTCTCGTTATTCTCCATATCAATAAGATGGCGATAACGCTTAATGACCGTTCGAGTTTGTAAATAAATAAGAAGAGTCGCCTCTTATACATATCGATTTCTTGGAGATTCGACCGTTAAATAAAAAGCTTTTCCCCCCAAAAAAGGGGTCCATTTTCGAAATTTTCGTTATCTCGAAATTGTTCGACCTCACCCCCCCACCTATTTTATCATGTTTTTTGTTATTTTTTTTCAACCTGTTCTCCACACAGACGTAATTTTGACGTTTTAATGTTTCCTGACCAGTTTTCGTGTCGCTCTAATCGTTTGACAACCGAAATTCTGATGGCTAATCGGCTGGCCCCGCGTGTCCACTCGTGTCCAGCTTGACCCCTCCCCACCCAGTTTTTCCTACGAAAAAATGCGGTTGTTCGAGAATGTGTTATTATTATAAGTTGTCTAAAATTACGCATTTTTAAGCAGAAGACGAAGGCGGGGGGCGCTCCAATGCAGATAAAAAGCCCTGATTAAAATTAACGCCCCGATTAGAATATTGACGGACATCGGTTTTCGGACAGTGCACGTAATAAATTTCGACCAGTCTGAGGTGGAAACCAAAAACGAGGGAGATTAAACCGAGATTAACAACTATCTGGTTGTGACATGAACACGTGGAGCTGCTTTTTGGGACAATAATCGAAGGTGGGGTTATTTATTTTTTATTTTCTGGCACGTCCAGTGTCCACTAGTGTCAAGAATAACGGGAGTGAAGATATTTCACGGTTTTAAGTCACTTCGATTTTGATTTTTCAAACTGTTACAGCTCGGTTAAGTAACTGGACCGTATAGGAATTAAATACTAAACCGAAAGGAATGAGCACAGTAACTCAGTGATTTTTCTGCAGCAAAATCATACCAAAAATCTATTTAAATTTGGGGAAAATGTATTCCAGGCTTCCCCCAGAGATGAAATTTTTAACTTCCCTGAGTTTTCCAGGTTTTCCACTGTAGTATTCTCATTTTTCCAGGTCTAAGATTTCTGTTTAAATCCACAGCAGGGTTAATACCAAAATTTGCAAATCAATTTCCCTGATTTTCCCTGACCAAATCTGATTAATTTCCCTGACTTAGCAAATAACAAAATTCAATGTAAAGTAAAATTAGCCTTATTTGCAACACTACAGTTAACTATATTTTTTGTATTTTTCTGTGCAACTGTAACACTCCTTGATCAATTGCCTCTGCTTCCAAAGTTGGGAAGCACGCGTCAACTTTTGTCGATCAATAGTTATTGATCGACAAACGTCGACCGAGAATTGTTCAATTTCTGCTCAGAAGTTTCAACAAAAATGTATGCAACTTACAGTTGAAGATGCGTCTGGAGTTTTGTTTCTAGAAGTGCTTTATATGGAACGACTTGAGCAAGTTGAAAGCTATTGAAAGACCAAAAGTTGAAGGGTGGTCACCTTTGTTCGATTTAACAACTCATTGATCGACACTGATTCAAGCCTGTTGATAGCGTGTCCTCACGTTTCAACTGTCTTTCAACAGAAAGTTGATCGACAAAAATTGACTCATGAGAGCGCAGCTTTTTCGGACCTCTTTTTTTGATTCCATAAAGTCAAAAAATTTAATTCAAATTTTTTTTAATGTTTTTCCTGACTGCCACCCAACTTAATGGAAAAAAATGTCAACATTTCCCTGACGGTAGAACACTGCTATACAATTTTCACTCGGTCTGTGCACAGTTAAGTTTAATTTTCCATAGTATCACACTGGAGCTGACTTGAAAAGGGTTGGGAATCAACTGCCGGATAATCGAAGAGAAGTCAGGGACGACTTAAGATGACACTTGGGGGTCGAGTCGAGCTCTTGACCCCACGCTGTTGCACGTGATGACCCCGTGACGTCCACCTTATCGGGAGATTATTATTGTTATTATTATTTTTCTGGGTCCATATTTTCAGTTTTGCTTATCTGCACTTTTCATCCACTGACAGTCACTCTTGGCAAATATAAGCAGATTTTTTTCTTCTCTCCTTCATTTTTATTTTCACTCCCTTGCGGTGAACCAGACAATAAATTGTCCGGTTGGCAGGACGTTTGTCCGAGATGGCACGACGATTAGAATTAGGTTAATAGAAATCCAAACACATTTTGGAGGAGAGTTTTTCACTCGTTTTTTTGTTTTCTTTATTCGGAGTTTGTTGGAGATGGAGAGAAAAGACAAGAAAAACCTCGAGAAAACAACAACAAGCAGAGAGAGATGGACTCTGGATTAAATTAATATTATTATACACGCTTTTGTTTCTGCCAAAGCCAACCAACCCCCATTTCCATAAAAGCACCTTAAGGGCCGGGGCTTATCGCCCCAAACGCGCTTTTTAACTTAAATTTCAATTAAATATTCGAGATCTGAAAAAGAGACAAACGCGAGCCCCCTCTGTCGTCAGAAACGCATAAAAAACCGGCTGGTCGAGCCACGATCGGACAGAAATGACCACTCATTACGGTCAGTTTCGATTACAGACTAATTTATCGACCTGTCCACCTGATTTGGACCCCCCTACTCCCCACTGCAGGGTGGCAGCGCCATCTGGGTCGAAAACTCCCACGATGCCCCCATCCGCTGACCAGTGTCCACTCGTTCGCTGCACTCGAGATGGTCAACGGATTTCATTTCGGATTTTGTAACGGAATTCTGGATCAATTACTACATGTATTTCTTGGTTTTCCCAGCTTCCTCAAGTACTCTGTTCAAAATAAATCACCAAACTTATTTCATAACAAAAATTAACATTATTTTCGTTAGTGAAATGTGACAAAACCTGACGTGACGAAATTTTCAACTTCGCTGACGTTTCCAGGTTTTGAAATAAATTTCCCTGAACACTGAAAATGCAAAACTAATGACATATAGTATGCCAATGTAAGGAATGCTATATTTATTGCTTGTTATATCTGATCAGGAGATAGAACACAAATTTTCATAAGGAAACGGCAAATTTAGATTAATATTTTTGTGAAATTGGTAATTGCAGTACTATTTCCACGGAATCGCTTGCCATCCCTTGGTTTTTGTGTTAACCAATTAACTAGCTATGTAAACTGTATTATTAGTTTGCTGAATTTCCCTGACGTATCCAGGTTTTCCAGTTCTGGGGGACCCTGTGTTAATAAATGCGCCATGGTGACTATACCAACCTGGAAAACTCGGGAAATTCCAATGCAACTTGGAAATTTTTCAGTATCCACTATCCATCATTTTTGTCAAAATTTTGTAACAATATTCTATCTAAGGCATTCTTTGGCGCTAATATTATCCAACACATTAATGTATTTAAACGTGGGCTAAAATCCACAACTTTTGGTTAGAAATTCACAAAAATCAATTATAAGGGTCCTGTAGTTTCATAAAATAATCCTGGTTTTTGCTTCGTTTTGACAATTTTTTAAAATATTCTTTAAATAGTTTTCTTGCAAGTTACTTCAAAAAGTTTCTCTATGGCATTACCTTAACAACCATGTTCCATGCCAACGTTTTTAAGAAATGTGGGCTAAAATCCACCATTGAGATGTAGTTGTCTAAGAAATACTGCCTATGGCATACCTACAATAATTAAGGTTTATATAAAACACCTGGAAAACTCAGGAAATTTCGTTTTCAGAAAGTAGTAGTAACTGTGACGCAGAAGAATCCGTTTAAACTAATTTCCTAGAAACCAGCGCCGAATATAATTTTATAGAGGTTGTTATTTTAGGCAGAATTTGTTTTTGACAGGTTCTACTGTACTAACACCAACCAACCGATTTTTGTCCACCCCTACAACCCTCCAACCTCAGACGTCTTTTATGGACACGACTGGTAGTTTGCAGGGTTCACTTATCACGTGGGCTCCAAAACGATCCATTCTGAGCTCAGGTGCCCTTCTGCGGTTAGTCGCGCACGTGAGGATGCTCACCAGATCACCAGGTGGCAGCACCGTAGGTCCGTAGTCATTTCGTAGTAAAAGTCGCACTGTAAACACGTCGAGTGCGTAGCGCATGACACGAGTGGACACTGGTCAAGCAGCGTATCGTCTTCAACGAAAAGTCCGAGCCAAAAGAAGATGACGAAAGGAGAAAAAAACAGCAAACAAAAAGATAACTGATAAAATTATAGTTTTCTTCGCTGTTTGTGTTTGATCTGAGCGTCGAGTGGACAGCGGTCAACAATGGCCGAAGCGGCAGGCGGTCCGATAACGGCGATGTGTCATTGTCGGCCCAGTGTCCGTGTCCATTTTTTGTGTTTTTCCCTTTTTTTTGCCTCGCCATGCAGCTGTCATCGCAGTGGTCAGTGAAGACGGGCACTGGTCAAGATCTTCTTTTTGACCTTTTTGGCCCCGAAATAGCGATTGGCGGCGTCCACCTCCGCCCCCTCAGCGAGAGACGATAAGCGAGGGGTCACTCGAGGGTCCTGCTTGACCGTTGGTCATTTTTTTATTTATTATTTTTTTGCTTTTCTGCTCAACGTTTTATCTGGAAAGGAAACTGAGATAGAGCCGAGTGGACAGGACGCGTTACTGGAGATCCCGTGGAGGAGAAGAGCGGTCGAGATAACCGTCCTCGGACAACTGACCACGAGGCGCAAGTGATGGACACATTCCAATCTAATCGCCAGGCCAGTTTTCCACTTTTTTCTCCTTTTATATTTTATTTTCGTCACCCTTTTTTTTCTCCCCCACTTGGCGCGAACTGAAAGACAGTTTGATATTTCCGTCCAGATATCGCTTCTTCTGTCGACGCGTCTCGGACGCTGGACTGACCACTGGTCAAGGACTCGCGCGTGCGCTGGGGGGTGGCAACTCTTGAAAAGCGAGTGTGGACACACATGACTGCGGACTTCGGGGATTTGGTCAAACTTCAATGACTGCATTGGGACTTCAATGATACGCCAACAAGGACACTCGATCCTGACTTCAGTTGAAGGAGGTTGAAGAAGATGAAATGAAGCCATTGAAGTCCCACTGAAGTATTTGGAGTCACTGTGCAAATGATGGCATTTGAAGTCACAATAGGGGGTGTCAATCCTAACAAATAATTGTAATTGAAATTCATTAATTGGAGTGCGCATCCGCAAATGACTCCCAAAACCGGTTTTTCAGGTTTTGGTAGCCATATGCCCACGCGCACATCAATTAGTCCATTTCAATTACATTTATTTTTTTAGGATTGACGCACCCTAATGTATTGAAAGTTTCTAAAGTCCAAATGAAGGATTTGAAATCACTGTGCTAATAAAGTATTTCGAGTCACTGTCCCAATGATAGGGAAGTACCGATGATAGCAATGAAGTATTGAACTAATTGAAGTATCTAAAGTCGCAATGAGGTCCTTGAAATCTGTGAAGTCAGGCTGCATTCCACACAGTGTGTGAACGAGGCTGGACTCGCCAACACTTCCAGGGACTTCAATGACTTCAGTGGAACTTCAATTGGGATCAATGTCTTCATTGATGGAAAGTCAGTGATGGAACTTCAATGACTTCAGTGGGACTTCAACCAACATGTACACAGACTCTGCTCTCAATTCGACACTGAGGCAGTTGAAGGAGCCCCGCCCCGCTGAGGTCAAAGGTGAACTTCTGCACCCCCTCCCTTCCCCAACCATTTTATTGGATTTACGACCTCATCAATAATAAATCGTCGAAGCTTACATAAAAAGGCCTCTCGCTCTATGTCGAGTGTTCTAATTAATCACATATTTCTGTTAGGCCTATTCCTCCTTCCCCCACCCCATTATCCCATTCTTCTTCCTACCCCCCACCCCCTATCGACGTACTTGACCCTATAAAATTCGTCCGTTTCACAAACGCTGCTTTTATGAAACCGTCAGATTGCGAGCCTTTGAAATGTGGAGCGAGATAAGGTTGCTTATCATTTTGGCAACTCAGATAACCCCTCACCCATCCCCCACCACCCCCTCACATTGTGCTATGTGCACGTTAGGCCTATCGATCTCGATAATATGGACGGAAATCAAACATGGCGTCCTAATGTAGCGAACTATAAGGACGACAACAGAGATTGAATGGGGAAGGTCAAAGGTCGTCTCCCACCCCTCATTCGCATCGCATCGTACTGTGGGTTTTCATGAAAAAACGTATGTGAAAAACGTCAAACCATCCCATACATTTCAACATGCAGTACATCAAACATCTAAGCCACTTTGTTGTTGGAAATATGATGTGTGAACCAAGAGACGCCATTTTCTTGTTGGAAGTGTAACTCATGTCCACGGGACAACATTTTGTCGCTGGTAGTAGGATTTCCTGTGTCAATGAGACGCGCCATAATGTCTTTGTAAGAATATGGTGACAGAAAGACGCCAGATTGATTTTGGATACTGAATTAATACAGTATATCGTTAAGGCTCCATTTTAATTGTTGCTGGTAATAGGATTTATGGCCACAAGTCCACATTTTGTTGTAGGAGATATAATTGGTCGACCCTGTTGCTTTGACCAATGCTTAGATATAGTTTTCAAACGTCATTTCGACGCCATATTGTTGCTGGAAATATCATTAGTATATCTCCTTAAGACTCCATTTTGTCGTCGGAAGGCTACTCTATAAACATTTACATTTAATTATTCGCATTTCTGGGCAGCCACAATGGCTGTAAGCCGACCGCCAAGGGGCGCCACCTCCATGGGGTTATTTTTTATTTTCCCATTCATTCTGAATGGATTCGATCCATAGCAAGCCTAAGGGGCCAAAATAAGTAATAATAAAAAGCCCCCTATTTTCGCCCCCAACCCCTCGTTTCTAATGTGCTTATCGCATTCTGCCACATTTCATCTCTCAGATCAAAAATACTGATAAAAATGCATCGGGATAAAAGAGGGAGGAAATAAAAAGTAGATGGCGCTGCAGGCACTCGATGGTGGCTCGACCTGATGGTCAGGTCTCAAAAGGACACCTAAGTTGTGGATGGTCCTGGTTAAAAAAAAAGGATCAAAATTCTGTTGTTTCGTCATGTTTACTTTTGAAGTTCTTTGTAGCATTTTAACACTGCGTTTTTCATCGGGATTAATTCGGGTTAAAATGAAGCGAAACAAAATTTTGACCAATGTTTTAAAACGGGGCCATCCTCAACTACAGATTGTGATGATGAAAGACGTAAGATGTGACTCAGACAAACGTGTTATATCGTTTCCATTGCCTCGTATAGTTCGCATCGCTCGCCTTAGCTTTCAAACTACTCGACAGATGTGACATCAGGTATCCCCGTTTTGCTATGACCTATGCCCCGCAAATGGCCGTCATAGCGAATTTTTTGGCCGTAAAACGAAACATTGCATAAATCAAAAAATAAGGTATAGCGAAAGCCGTATTATAAAGAAGTAAGGGTGTACTGTACATAGTCACTGGAATTTGTTTATCATTCCTGATATTGTGGATTGCCAGGAGTGGGCATAAGACGGTTCGGACCGAGATGACCCCGAAGAGCAATAGATGGACAATGTCCAGCGAGAAGAACGAGGAGGAGGACAAAAGGACGTTTCTAATGAATGGCTCTCGTCTCCAGTCATTAATAACGCGAATCATAGAGAGAAGAGAATATGGCAGCGAGAGTGGACAACGGTCAAGAGGAGGTGGGTGGGGGTGGATGGACACTGGACAGAGATAGAGAGCGGAAGTGGAAATACACGATCATCCATCACGGAATGCGACTCGAAGGGGAAGAAGAAGAGAAAAAAAAATCCTATTATCTCTTACGTGACTGGTTAATAAATGGCAGATTATTAGATGGCTAGGAGGAACGACCAGGGGGCGCTACTGGGCGACCAACTATATGATTACATTAATCGAAGGTTATCGTCATGACACGTGATTTCGGGTCTGACTCTCATTGGCTACATGTCTAACTCATCGTCTCAGAACTGATCACCACCAAGTCAGCATGCTAGAATCATTGAAAGTTGATACCAACAAACAGGAAATTATATATGGAAAGACACCCTGTATTAACCTAAAAGTACGGAATTATTGAAAATTTCCTCGAGATGCAGAAATCGTGCGAAAATTTCTTGAAATACGCGTATAGGAAATCTAGGAAGGTTCTTGAAACGCAATGAATTATTGGGTTAAGCTTTTTTGAAATTATAGGAAGATTTCTTGAAGTACAGAAAGTTTCTTGAAATTATAGGAAGTTGCTTGAAATTTATGAATTATATGAACCGTTGTTGAAATTACACGTAATTTCTTGACCGCAATACAGGATATTTCTTTGAAACTATAGGAAGGCTCTAGCAATACATGACTTTGTACATGTATCAAAGACATGTATAGCAAACTTTTTCGACCACTTGGAAACGTTATTGGAAACGTTCAGGAAGATTTCATGACAGTATAGTGTACAGGAAGTTTTTTGAAATCCATGAATTTTGCAGACTTTCTTGAACATAACAGAAGAACTTCTTGACACATAGGTATATTATTAAGAACATGCATATGAAATTTCTTGAAATAATGTGCATGTATATACAGTAGGCCCTACGTGTAAATTCTTGAAATTCGTGAAGTTTTTGCAAACTATTTGAATTTAAGGAAATACACAATGTGAAGGAAGTTTCTTGAAGTTCATGAATTATTGAAAACTTTCTTGAGCATTTCATGAAGGGTAGATAGATTTCTTGAAATTCATGAGTTACTGCAAGATTTCTTGATACATTGAAATATAAGGATTAACATAATGTATCGGAAGTTTCTTGAAATTCACGAATTACTGGAAACTTTATTGAACATTTCAGTAAGATTTATTGACATTTCAATATGAGAAAATGCATAACGTATAGAAAGTTTCTTGAAATTCATGAATCATCGGAACCTTTGTTGAACTGTTACGTTTCAGAAGTGTCTTGAAGTTCACGAAATATTGGAAACTTTCTTGAACTTTTCAAGAAGATTCGTTGCCATTGATTTGAATATGCATGAGGAATTACCAAATGTACAGAAAGTATCGTGAAACGTTTGGAACGTTTGAACATAATCAGGAAGATGTCGTTCCATTTTGGGATATAGGTAGTTTATGTGACTTAAATTTGGAAATAAGGGAATGCAAAATGCATTATTCCTAAGTGGAGTGATTTTGGAAATTTTGTTATCGCATGCAGGTGTCTGAGGTGTGCATAAGGGACTTCCAGATCGTTTAAGATGTTGAATTAGGAAGTGAACTTTTCGAGCATTGGGGACTAAACTTGTAAAGACGAAATAAAACAAGTGCATTGATTGTTGAATCAGAAAAAGATTTATGTGGGTTTGACAAAGTCTCGAGTTAATCGCATGCGAGCAGAGGATCTGGAATCACGCTAAGAAACAATTAAAAAGTTGTTCGATATCTTTATTGCCCCCTGATATTTGCCTTCGTGTCCAGTCAGCATGTCCATCTGGGGGTGAAGATGACCTCAGATTGGCCATCGACGAACCATTAAACTCGTACATGTGGTCAGTTAAACTGCACTCACTCCTCCATTCAGATGCCTATCTTTATTGGAGAAGGTTAGCGAAATGGGAAAACAGAAGACGAAAAAAATAAGAAAATTATCTTAAAAGGTATTTCTTATGTCTATTTTACGCGTTGCGTGCTCATCGGCTGTGGTTAAAACGGGGAAAAGGGGGGTGGGGGTGTCCGAAAGCAACGTTGACCCCATGGGGGGTGCAGGATCTACGAGGCCCTGGCCGCCATTTCGTTGTGACAAAAATCAATGGTTAGTTATCATGGTGACTAGCATTTATGAAAACGAAATTCCCGGAGTTTTCCATGTTTTACGTGAACGTGATCATATTCTAATTTTTCCAGGTTCAAAAATATATTTTTAATGATAAATGTCTCACAATTCTACTGAAAACAATATTTAGTAAAAATAATGAGGAAACGAATTTTTTTTACAACCTAGATCTCAAATGGTAGGTTTTTAGTAAGGATTACCGAGCAAACATATCCCAAAGATGGATTTTACGAACATTTCTTCGAAAAACTACATGTATCAGAAATAATGGATTTCAGGTGTATTTTCCTGGAAATTATTTTTTTGGAAATAATAATAAAGTTGTAGACCATTTTGAAAATCTCACAAGTATTAATATTGGGAGAAATGACCTCCATAAACGAAAATTGTATGAAAGATTACCAGAAATAATGGATTTTAGGTTTAATATCTCGAAAACATTGTTCAGAAATAAAATATCGCAGGTAACACTAGGGCAATTTTATTTTTTTTTAAACTAAATCACCAATAATACATAACGTAAGTTTTATTTAGGAGCGTCACAGGGAAAATTTATCAAAAACGTTAATCACAAATGCTGAATTTAAGGGGAATGTTAGAATTGATTATCGGCCAATCATTTTTGTGCTGATTTCTCAAAATTATATCGAACAAATTCAAAGTATAATATCGATAATGAAACTTTTCAGGTTTCACTTCAAAATTCCCTGAGTCTTCCAGGTTTACCAGTTAGTCACCATGGTTATCCACGATACCAAATAATCATTTTAAGTACAAAATATTGGGAGTTTTCCAGAAATCCCCACCTGTGGCCAACCCCTCCCAACTCATGCAGCGTGACCCCTGACCCCAAGATGACGTGCACCTGCGAACAGAGAGCACTTGTCGGTCGTCCCTCGTTCATCCTATTATCATTCAAATTTCTTATTTATTCAAATATAAAAATGAAGATAAGGTGGTCTGTCTGCCCAACCCCCTTCTCCTCCTTTTAGAGCCTTACACGTGGAGCAAGAGCGAGATTTGAGAAAAAATTGTGCAAAAAAAAAAACTCGTATAATAATAACAAGTAGCGATAAGATTTGAGTAAAGAGCAATGGATTCATAATAATAATCATAATCGTAAAAAGGAGGCAGGGAGAAAACGCTGAAGCGCTGGCGATAAGAAATTTCATAATTAATAAGACCATCGACGGTTTCGTGTTTGTTGACTGACCACTGACCACTGTCCGAGCGCACCATTCGGCGCTAATTAGAAGGAAAACAAAGAAAGGAGCGGCATGGAGTTGCCCGGAGAAAAAACCCACCACTGGTCATAGCAGGTGTCCGGAAACGACATTTAATACATTTAATTCATTATTTCATAAAAATTAGTAGTTGTTTCGACAAATAGTATTTTTATTGTATACGCTAATTTATAAGAAATACAGTTTTGTCATTATTTAGCTATCAACTATTCAAACCAATTTATCAGAAATACAGTTTTCAAATAAACTGTATTTGTTGTAATGTATAAGAAATTACTAGAGATTAATTATACAGGGTTCCCCCAGAAATTAAATGTTCAACTTCCCTGATTTTTCCAGGCTTTGAAACAAATTTCCCTGACCCCCTGACCACTGAAAATGCAAAAAATATGACATATGCCAGTGTAAGGGTTGCTGATTTAGTGTCTATTTTATATAAACAGGAGCTATAACACAAATTTTCCAAAGGAAACAGCATACTTAGATAATTTTTTTTAGATTGACAATTTTATCATATATTTCTTCCGCATTTTTGATTTTTGTGTTAAGCAATAATTATCTATGTAAAATGTTTTATTGACTTGTTGAATTTCCATGCCTTTTTCAAAGTAAATCAATCTACACCGACTTTTCCAGGCATTATCAATTTCCCTGGCTTTTTCAGGTTTTTAATGTCTGGGGGAACCCTGTATATTGCATAATTTAAATTATTGCAATTCATTTATTAGAAAGACAATTTTGTCATTATTTAGCTATTAACTGTTCAAGACCAATTTCTAAGAAATACAATTGTCACTATTTTTCTGGTATACAACTGATAAATAAACTGTATTTCTTATACTGTATAAAAAATTATTAGAGATTAATTATATGAAATACAATTTTATCGCAACAACTTTTATCGAGATGCGTTGAAAAATATTTTTCATTAAAAAAATGAAATTAGACAAATGGGTCTAATTCGAACTTATTTCCTGAATAAATAAACATCAATGCTAAAAAATACGAAACCACAAATAATGCAAGCAGGATTTTAGCTGTGACTTTGTGTTGCTTATGCAAAATCAATAATAACAATATTTTTGATGAATTTTGATGTATATGGTACTTTAGGACAATGTAGTGATCTATTCCATGTCATTTGTATGAATTGGTTTAAACAGTATATAGGCAAAAGGATGTGAAAATTGTATTACTTAAAATTGATAGTAAATAGTTTTGTAATTATTTGATAACAAAATTGACAATTGCTTCAAACCAATTTATAAGAAATACAATTGCCATTATTTATTATTTTGATGATAAATTGTATTTGTTATTGTATAAATTGTGTAATTTATAAGAAATTATTAGAAATCAAGTTTAAGAAATATAACTTTGTCATTATTTTGCCATTAACTGTTCAAAACTAAATTACGAAAATTGCGGTCCTTCACGCAAATTTTTTAATTAATTTCTGCCCATTTTAATAATTTTCAACAAAGTTTTCAGTTTAATAGCAGTTTTATATACTCGTAAATTGGCTTTAACCAGTTGATTTAAATTGCATGACAATAACAACATTTTATTTTTTATATGTTCTTGAAATATATTGAAATGTATTTTAGCGTATTTTGTTTTAATACATTATGAACAAGTGGTCAATTTGATAACATTTGTATAAATTGGTTTCTAGACAGTCGATAGAGAAGTAATAACAAAATTGTATGTTTTCGGTATACCATGCATGTCCATGGCAAGGCAAACTTTAACGAACTGATGTGTATTGTTACGAAAACCAGGTATATTACATAAAAATCATCAATTTGAGAAAAAAAATCAAACATCAATTTATACAACTTTGATAAGATTTTTATAAATTGGTTTAAGATAGTCGATTGCAAAATAATAACACCATTTCAGTTTTGATACATATTCTATAGCTTTCCCGCAATAATTTAACGAATTTTGGTTTATAGTATTTTGAAACCACATGCGTTATAAACAAAGTTATCAGTTTGGGAAAAAAATTCAAATTGGTTTCAGGGTTTTCCATTTATGAGACACAATCAAAATCGAAGCAAAAATTAAGATTTTTGGTCAAACTTCCCTGGCCAGTCGTCTAATGATATCCCGAGTGATAGCAGTTAACTTAGTAGTTTTTTTTCTCTCGCCTCTCCCACAATGCAACATTATACAGGCAGCTTCACCCGTGTAATCCGCAATCGTATCTGAAGCTGTCACAAAAGCCGATGATATTTCATAAATTTATATCCCTGCTGGTCGCTCTCTGCTCGTCCTTTTTTTTATTTGTCTGTCCCTGACTGTTCGTTATCAGCAGCAACAGCCAGCAGTCAGCTTTTTGGGGTGTGCGTTCGAGCGGCGCTATCAGTTTTTAACTTTTCAAAAATGCATTTGCCTAACTCGACTGTCCATCCGCAAACAGCGAACTGGGCCAAAAGGACGGTGAACGTGACCGCCATCTTGTTGTAGCTTAATCAAGCTGAAATCGTCTTCAGAAAATTTTTAAAATGGCGAACAAACCATTCTTTGCCATAGTGCAGTTTGCCAGTTGTCAAACTTGTCTGATGCCTTTGACCTATACATGTTTTCAGTATACCATGCATGTCCATGGCAAGGCAAACTTGTCTTTGACAAGGTATTCTCTGTCAGACATTTCTTTGACATGGTGTTGCTCTGTCAGACATTTCTTTGACATGGTGTTGCTCTGTCAGACATCTCTGTTAGACATGTGTCTTGCAAGGCATTTCTTTGTCAGACATGTCTCTCACAAGGCGTTTCTCTGTCAGACATGCCTCTTACAAGGCATTTCTGTCAGACATGCCTCTGACAAGGCATTTCTCTGTCAGACATGTCTTTGACATGGTGTTACTCTGTCAGACATCTCTGTTAGACATGTCTCTTGCAAGGCATTTCTCTGTCAGACATGTCTCTGTCAAACTTGTATTTGACAACGTACATGTACATGTATTTCTGTCAGACATTTCTGACATAATGTTGCTCTAGCTGTAATCGAGGCATGTCTTTGACTAGGTATTTACATGTATCTGTCAGATACGTCTGTCAGACATGTTAGTGCCTTTAGCATGGCATACATGTCTTGGACAAGGAATTGCTATCATAAATTTTTTTGGATACACCATACATGTACATACATGTCACATTCATGTACCATAGGCCTACCAGCAAGGCATTTGACATGCATTATCCTTCTTTGCAAGAATCTTATCATTGTCTTGGGCATGTCATCAATGTATTTAGCCTGTCATACATGTCCATGACCAGGCAAACATGTCCTTGACAAGTCTTATATATTTTAGACATATCTTCGTCATGTCAATAGTGTCTTTGACAATACATTTTGAATATTCTACAAGTGTCTTTGCCATCTCATTAATGTCTCCGGTATAGCAAACATGCCTTCGACATACTTCTAAGATAGATCTACCCGCAATTTACAAATAAATTTATCAAGGAACCAGTTTGATTACAACTCATTATTAAATAATTAGAAATAACTTAACAAGACCAGAGGCCAAACATCCAAAAACGAATGTTTTTATAACATTTTCTTTGACTCAACGTCATTTCTCTGAATTTGACGTCATTTTCATCCCCAAATCGAACCAAATTACTTCAGTAAGTTGTCCTATCGATAACTGACTACATGTTCGGATGACCAGCAGCAACTGACTGTCCTCTTACCCCTCAGCATCCGACCTCACCCCCTCACCCCCTGGCGGACCCTCACCCCGACCCATGTCATTTGGCATTCACGCTCACCAAGATAAGGGAAACTCCCGAAAAAACCTGTCGTGAAAATTCATAATCGTTTAACCAGATTATATCGGGTCCGAAGCGCCATCGTGCATTTTTTTATCGCGAATTTTGGTTGAAAAAAAATAAAAATGTGGCGCTGCATGCATGCGCCCTAATCTGGTCACTTCGTATACATTAGAAGGGAGAAAAAACGCTGATGTGACAAAAAATCAAAAACGTATCAAAATAATATTATAAAAATTCAACCAGAGATAGATTGAACGGTTAGAACAAAACAAACAAAGATATTAAGTGGAAGCGGTCAAGTATCGAGGTTTAAGTGCTGATCAAACACCTATTAATGAGTCGTTAAAACTAATGAGCGTCCAATAAAAACAGTTTATGAGGGATGGAAAGAAAACAATAGATTCCAATTAGATGACGAAATTGATGTTACATCTGTTACCAATTACATTTAATAACGATAATTATCCAGGGTTCCCACTGACCTGACAAACCTGGAAAAGTCAGGGAAATTGCAAATTTTCATGCAAAAGTCAGGGAAATTTGTATTAGCGCTAATGCTAGCCTTAAACTGCCGTAACTTCAAATGATGAATTGAAATCAAGTTTGAAATTGTTTGTGATGCTGCTCAAAAGAGGGCATATCTAGTCACAGTTAGGCCTATGCGATAGAATGAGATTGCTGATTTGAGAAAGAACATTTAAGATTTTATCAGTAATTGCCTAATTGGTTAATTTTGTTTTAATTTTTTCAATGCAAAACATTTGATAAAGTCAAGAATTGTTTCTGGTGGCGTCACCGTATGTCGAAGTGTTTTTCATTATATTGTACCCCGAAATATATTGTAGAATTTTTATTGCATTGGACATATTTTTTCCTAATAGAAGTGTTTGAGGAGCACGGAAAAACGTGTTTAGAAAATTGTTTTTGGACACCGTATATTCATTTGAAAAATAAATAGTGCAAAAATGACAACTTAACGTACAATTGAACTGAATGACTTACTGTCATGTACCATATCTTTGATGTCTTTGGTCTCACGTGTTGGTCAAGCCGCAGGATTTTTGTCATGTTTTTCATGTTCAGCTTTGTTGTGTTGTTGGTTTTTGGTTAGTGTGAAATATATAGGATCAGGAAATTGTCAGGACTGTTATCGTTGCAATTTTTGCCTTGCCATGTTCGTGTAAATGTAGTGTTTCGTGGATATCGTTTAAATCTACAGGAAATTATAGAAATATTATTGTGAATAAAATTCAATATTGGCTACTACATGTAGAAATCCTTTAATGGTTGGAGTCAGTTATTTCATAAAGTTGACATTCTCGTAATTGTGAGCTGCAGTTGCGAAACATGTTGGCTCGAAATTTTAGGAATTTTGGAGACAAATTAATGATTATTTTAGGATTTTTCAAACAGTACAATTTTTAGAATGCATGATTTCCATCTTTATGTTGCAATTGAATGTTAAAAGGACAAAAACGCTGTCAAACTGCACCTGTACGAAGCCCCTTAGTCGACCTTTGCATAGGTACTTGTATATAAGCTGACAACACACTGTACAGGGCGATCCAGGATTTTTTTTTAAATATTTAGGACTTTTAAGGACATTTAGTGCACAATATTTTTTGGATAAAATTTAGTACAAAAAACAATAGGTTCAAAGTTTGTACAACGTCAAAGTTAAATTAAGAATAAACGAGCACTCAGGGACAATATTTGAATCATTTTTAATTTATAACGATGGCATCCCCAATAAACGTTCATAAAAGACCTTTTCTCGAGTCAGGCATTTTCTCGACCTTTTCTCAAGTCAGGCATGGCATTGATGTCTATTTTATTTCATTTGACATTGGGTTGCCTTCCTTTTTACGTTGAAGTTTTGGCGTTCACATTTAGAAAACTAGCTTCCGAAACCATTTTTTCAACATACAGACTGGTTCCATAGCTTCCCAAAGTTTCCTATGGTCTAAACGATGAATAACCTTCGTTCATTTTCACCCTCCTTGGATATATTCGCAATTTTTGGGGCTTTGCTACGGAATGTGCCCTGCTGCGCCATAGGCGCAATGAGAAAGCGGGCTTCTCTTAACGACTCGCAGGCTGGCAGTGATTGCCTGGCGGTCAGGGGCAGCTAAATATAAAAATTGCGTTTTAGGTCACTTTGGGTCCCCAATCCCTTCATCCCCACTATTGCTGGTGTAGGACGGCCCATACAAAATTGGAGCTTCAGGAATTTGAGTGACGTCATCTGCACGTCAGAAACTGCTGACGGCGCATGCGCAGTGGGGTCTCTTCAACCTGAGCTTTTGATGGTGGACTCATTGGCTTCCTGGCAATTCTTGGCGACCAGAGAGTTCACTACCTCCAGTGGTTTGCTGTGCCCTTAGCAGTTCCATTGTGCGCAAACAATGGCCAGTAATTAGGCAGCGTATAATGACGTGTCCCGCCAGGGGGCGACCCACACTTTTGGAGCCAATTCGCTGCGATTGTCCAGGGCAGAAAGTTGAGCAACACTTAGTTAACTTCGCCTTAGTCTGCACTTCCTATAGGAGCGGCCAGTCCTGAGTGAACTCATAACGAGAGAGGGTCAAGGGAGACAAGATAAGCCCCAGAAAATGACAACTGGAAAATAGACATCAAATACGTCGTACAGGGTGCATGCGTCGAAATAACACCCTGTATCGGGGTATTTACAGTCATGGAAGCCATGGAAAAGTAGCGAAATTTATATTAAGGTGATGGAATTTTTGCCTTTGATTCTTAAAGGTAAAAAATTGGGTTAAAATTCATTATTAATCATCGAATTTTGCAAAAATGTCACCTATCGCTTTTATTGGCCAATGATCGTGTGATCGCTGTGGTAGAGGATGTTTCTAAAACACTATTTAGTAACGACGTAAAACTGGAACGGCCCCATATTCCAATAGACATTGAGACATTTTTGAAGTCATTGAAAAAGTCATTGAAAAGTCGTGGAATTTGCAATACCAAATCCAATAGACACCCTGTAAGTAACAGTAAGGCATCAATGACGCCAGATTCGTATTTTTAAGCGCTATCAAGATTGTTTTTCATTTTCCTTGCAATGATTTCATCGAAAGTCCGAAGATTCGATAACGAATAAAATTTCTGATGAAAACATTAACGGTTCATGTAGCCTATGTAGTTTCCAAACTACAGGGTGATCATAAAGTCCTGCCTTCATTACAAGAATCAATTTCTAAAAAAACCGTTAGTTACGAGGACCAAATTGGCCGGGGCAGGCCAGCATATTGGCGTCTGGTTGAAAAATATTTCCCACACAATCGTGACAATAACTCTGTCTAATCCCATAAGCCTCCAAACAGTTATTTACGATCCATTTTTCGGGATAACACCCCCCATCGACTGCGGCCAGACCGGTCTCACGTCAATTTTGCGGCAGCCAACGATTTCGAAATTAATTCGCACTCAAATTAAGACCACTGCATGCTGGGGTATTCACCCAAACAACGACATTTGTCGCTGTACCTTTTGGCTCCTCAAAATCAGCATGCTTGCTCATTGAGATTTCCAACACCACTCCGAATACGATTGACTTTTAATCGCAACGTGACTG
Organism: Kryphioiulus occultus; assembly: GCA_034687865.1. Taxonomy (NCBI): domain Eukaryota; kingdom Metazoa; phylum Arthropoda; class Diplopoda; order Julida; family Julidae; genus Kryphioiulus; species Kryphioiulus occultus. The sequence continues at coordinate 21,956 of JAQGAF010001649.1, forward strand.
CGAATAAATGAACCTGCAACGGGTCAAGCAACGACAGCATCGACTCAATTTAATTTGCATCTATGCATGGTGACTACCAACCTGGAAAACCTGGAAGCCTCAGTGAATTTTACATTCAACCTGGGAAACGTGGAAAACTCAGGGAATTATGAATTTAAACCTGGAATTTTTCAGTATCGATCGTATTTTGTGTTTGTTCGTTATAACTCTGATAAATCGGCAGAAAAATGATTGGTCCGATAATCAATTTCACCATTCCTCTAAAATTCAGCATTTGCGATTGTTTTTGCAAAGGTTTGCCTGCGGAGCACCTAAATTTATCTTACTTTATGCCTTATTGGTGATTTAGTTTAAAAAAATTAAAATTACCGTTATTGTTACCTTTGTTATAAGTATTTCTGGAAAACATTTTCCAGAGATTATCTGGTAGTCTTTTATTCGAGTTCATCCCTGGAGTTGATTTCTATCAATGTTGATAGATTTCTGAAACTTTCAAAATAGACCAAAACTGCATTATATTGGTGATCTAGTTTATATGCCTCAAAATTTTCTTTCATTATTATTATTTCCCAAAAAAAGCATTACGAGGTAAATATACCTATCCATTATTTCTGGTAGTTTTTCGAAGAAATGTTCGTAAAATCCATCATTGGCATATGTTTTAGTCATGTTGACCAAAAATACACCATTTGAGATCTAGCTTTTCAAAAAATATCTTCATTATTATTACTAAATATTATTTTCAGTAGAATTGTGGCACGCATTTAATCATTAAAATACATTTTCGACCCTGGAAGAACTAGAGCATGACCCTGGAAAACCCTGAAATCTCAGGAAATTTCGCTTTCAGAAATTGGTAGCCGTCTTTTTACGTACCTGTACATTCACAAATCGCGCCTGGTGCCTTCGAATGAAATTCTTGAAATTCTCGCAAAAAACATGACGCTCACGTGCATTTTAGTGAACACATTGACTTTTTCTTTACAAATTGTAAGTTTTCTCATCAAACAAGGTGGGAGGAAATACGAAAAAATATGGCGACGTTCGAATCTTTAGAAACGAGAAATGGAACGTAGTCGCGCGAGATCCGTCACGTGACGCCGTTCGAAATTCTTTTTTAGTGGAACGCCAAAAAGCCAAAATGGCGTCTGGTTGTCGAAAAAAAAAAACCAGCACCAGTGCATTTCGTATTTCCTACTGTGTATAAAGTTTTTGAGGTCATTTCATTTGTGCGTGCGTGTGATATGAGCGCTGGTACGTATGTATTTATAGGCCTATCTGGCGTTTTTATCACGATTCCCATCTGAACGAATGGAAAAACAAGTTCACGTTTTGAAACCGAGATAAAATCCCGAACCAATCGCCTTGAATTTCATAATCAACTTTTGCAACCTTCTATGCTTTTTTATCTGATTCCCGAGAAAGATTATCTGAAAATGTCAACAGATAAAACCAAAGTCAAAGCGTTGGCACTGGATGCGTGCGTGGAAAAGGAAGCCAGCCCTCTTTTCTCTCTCACTCTGGCTAATACAGCCATAGAGCCGATAAATACACCATCGAAAATCTCGTGTTGGCTCGCTCCAAAATGGGAGTACGATGGATATGAGATGGGGAGAGAAAGACCATGTTCAAAGGCTAGTTGCATTCACGAATTATTGAAAACCTAGCGCATTTTTAATCAGAGACTGAGACCTTTTGTGATCGCTTTGCGATGACACAATGGCGTCCTGGCTGGCCCGATATGATAATTTTGCCTTTTGAAAAACTTCGGGGAAAACCACGTTTCAACACTTCCCTCTTGCTGGTATCAAAAAACAGAAATAGCGTAGACTGAAAAAAATGTTTATTCTGAGTGGACGTTTACGTGTCGTTTTAATCGTTAACTACCATCGTTTGTCAGTCAAACATCTACATGTAATTGAAATATTACCACAGACCGATAAACAACTTTTACTCAAAACGTTTTTTGTACATTTGTAACCAGTCTAACAGAAACTAAACATCAGACTGACTTGTACAGTACTATCATTATTTCCCTCCAGAGATTTTTCTAATTAAAAAAAATGGTCGCTTCCTTAACTCTGGTATGTTTATGAATGGTTTTCATAAATGAAACGTCCAACAAAAAGCATTATATGATTTTCCCTGAAAGTCATAGACATCATAAGTCATTACAAGGACATTTTGGTTTTTGCCACCAAATTACGACTAAACGTGGTAGGCCTATTCACTTACTGATAAGATTGTGTAGTCGGATCACACAGTCCCTGTAACAGTTTTATATGAAGAACATTTAAAAAACAGGCTCTGAATTTTAAAAATGCTATACTACATGGACATGCGTCCAAAAATGCAAAAAATAGGATGACCTGAACGACACATTACATTAAATTAAATAATTATACAATTACTTTAATTTAATTAAATATAATCTTGCCAATGACCCCTCATTGCCTTTTCATAAAAGTAAGTTTTTAACAGTAGAATTCGTCCACAATTCTAAAAATATTTGTCGTTATTTAAAAAAAAAACATTAGGGTGTGTCAATCCTAAAAAAATAATTGTAAGTGAAATTGCCTAATTGGTGTGCGCATCCACAAAGCCATATGCACACGCGCACATCTATTAGTCAATTTCAATTACAATTATTTTTTTAGGATTGACACCCCCTATTATTTTTATGAATGTGAAAATAAATTCGGTCATTGAATTTTTCTAATGGTTTTTTAACTGTAGAATTTGTGCAGAATTTGTAAAAATATTTTTCGCTATAATTAACACTATTCTTTTTTCGTTAATCTAAAAATAACTACCATAAATTTATTTCAAATCTCTCTATATTATTGTCAACAATTAAACCTGCAAGGTGTTTTTAAAAGATGAATTGCCCGAAACTAAAACTTTACTTTAAAAGCATTTGAATTGCAGACAATAATTAATATTTGCTGCAACACAAAAGTATACATGTTATCAGTTCGTTACTCATTCTTAATCCTAATCGGTACCTAAAATCAATCAGTTCATTATAACTTATAAATTACCCTAATTCACACAATTTCTCATGAGGTTATTACAATTTCCTTAAATAATTTAACCAACAAATTTCCTATATTGCCTCGCAGATTAATGTTTCCTTTGCATTGATGCTTTACAAGAGTATCAATTTACGGTATAAAATGCAGCTCGTTAAACCAAGTTCATTATTGTTCGGCTCTATTTTACTCTAGAATAAAGACCCAATGAATACGCCAATTAACGCGTTTAAATGTTACTCGATTAAACTCAGCTGTTTAATTAGTTGTCGATAAGACAATCCAAAACGAGACCATCACTTTGTATTTAACGGGTGTTTTTGGTGCAACCGGTCACAACCGCTCGTCAAATTGAGGTTTACGACTCCGTAGGAGTAATTTTTGCGATTTTCTCACAAAAGTGGGGAAAATTACTAAAGTGGGAAAATTGGCGAAATAAAAAACCAACAACAACCCGACACGAATTCCTGACTAAATACTTGTTTTTTATGCGTTTTTTTAAACGCAGCTGCTCGGCGTATTGCAGCAGACATTATCCCCAAAATGTGACAAAAAAGGGGCCGTTAAAACTAAATAAATACACGAAAAAAAGCAACAACCAACAACGAACTAAACAACAATTGCACTTGAAGGTGTGATTACACGTGGGGAGGAGGCTTATCTTTGTCATTACCACTTTAATCGCATTTTAATTTCGCGATAAGAGCCCAAATGACTGGCGTTTTACGAATACAAAACGATGGCAATTTATGAACAAAACTGCCCAAAAAAAAAATGGCAGCGGGCGAGAAAAATTACTTGGAAGTAATTAACCCCATTTCCAATTATTAATGCTTAATCATTCGGCAGATAAGCCAATACAAAGATTATATAGACGAGTGATTGTCATATTCCTGAGACGTTTTTTAATTCGGGATAATGGCGGCCGCAGCCCCTGCAGGTTCAGGTCATGACCTTTCACCTTTGAAATCATTTTACATGTATTGTCATCAGTTGACTGTATTATTTATCATGGGGGAAGTCAGGAAAAGGTCGAGACAAATTCGACACAATAATATTATCAGTTAATTGATAGTTTGATTTTATAGTGCGGACCCTATATACGGTCACTGTTACTGTGAGTATTTTGAGTTAACCAAAAATTCGGGTAATTGTCAACGATGAGATTTAAGCATTAATCCATCAGTGCTGAGCCAATTACACGATCTGTATTACGGTCTGTATTTGTTGAAATTGACAGTATTATAAGCGTGCATATATTAAAAATTGCTTGATAATATTTGATTTTTCCAATTCTTGTCTAGGCGCCTTGTGTATTTGCAATAAAAATGCATTGTTTAAATATTTAGTGCAGTATTTTGTAAGAATTAATATTTGATATTTAATACATGTATTATCAAGCAATATTAGACATTTTTGGTAATACCTAATACTGGGTATCAATTTTCGATAAATTTGAATAAATGCCCTCCCCAGTTAATCTGCTTCACCGGTATAATATTATCAAACAATATATTAAATATAAATTCTTACAATTTTTTACTAAATATATTAACTTAACAATGAATGTTTTTTTTTAAAAAATCAAAGGATCCCATAAAGAAAAATTCAAATATTATCGAGCAATTTTTTTATTCAAATTAATACAATAATTAAGAAATGGAAACTTATAAGATATTTTTTCCTAATATACCTTCTCTCAAATTTTGACTTACTGGACCTCGTTGGGGGAGGTAAAAACTGCTTTCCATGTATATAATAAAACAACTGTAGGTCTACTATTTGAACTTTAATTTTAGTATTAGTAGCCTAGAAAAGCACTAGATCTGTAGCACAATAAAGCTGGAACCGTATTATCACACGAATTTTTTAGACGAAATAATGACTGTAAATAATGACGAAACATAAGACGAGCGCCCACACATACCGTATACACGAAAAAAGTGCAAAACTGAAATACAATGCACACAAAAATATTAAAATGATCAGTATTACGACCGTCGATAGCTTAATATTGGAAGTTAATTATTTAAAAATTCAGATAAAGTCAGTAATCAGAATTGAACATACATTTTTATAGTATATTGACAGCAGCTTTAAGGTTGTTTTCATTTAGTTTTTCGTTTCTGTCAGATTTATTGCGTCATTGTGGTCAGTTTAAGTGGCTTTTAATCGCGTCCGTGAAATCGTATAAACCTTCATCGAGGTAAAATACAACCGCAGCCGCACCCCATCCCATGGCAAAAAAAGTGAAAAATATTTCGAAATAAACAGTAATAAAAAGCAAAATGGCGGCAAATTCCCGGTTATTTTTGATCTTAATAAATTTTTTTGGCCCGACTTTCACGAAGCCAGGATAAAAGGCCATTAGAAGCGAAATCGATATCACATTATACGATGGGCAGGTATAATAAATGACGCTATCGCGATTAATCTACCTACGACTCAATTATAATTATCAAGATGAGAATTTATAATATATAAGGGATGAAATAAAGATAATTATACGGCGAGTTTTAAATCCTGCAGCGTAGGGGGGCATGGACATTATACCTTTTCTTTCTGCATTGTTTTGGCCTTTTGCAATCGGATTTTTTTTATCGTTATCAGAAACGAGAGGAGACGCTTTATCTGAATGTGCAGGTTCGATGCATCCCGACGATGATAAAATCGGACAAAAAATTTTCGAGCCTATGGAGAGCAGCATCATTACATTAGGCCTATTGCGTTTTATGGAGCTAGGCAAATGAGACAAATTTACAGCATTCCTGTCCGACGCCACGAGCATCACGACTGCGCATACTAATTCGAGGCGTTATTTTGCGCTAAAAAATCCCCATCGTTTTATTGCTACAAGTCGAGCATGTAGACGTGTACTCGTATTAAATGCTGATTACATTCGGTATCGATAGCAGTCTACATGGAGTCTAGGGTTAAGAGTCAGAAAAACTTCTCATCTGCCATTCGCGTAGCTATTTTCCATGATCTGGCGCTCCAGACATCGAGCGTTTACGACGGTGCTAATATTTAGCGAAATGCCGTCGTTATTTAGGCAAATATTTACCCAAACTTTCATTTTTTTCTTCAACAATCTTGATGGAATGTGATGGCGAGTTCGATTCTTCAGAATGGAACGAGTTGCCATGATGTTCGAAAACTCGCGCGAGATATCGCGTGACGCGTGGCGACGTTCCAGAACGCATGCACGAGAAGGTGAAATAGTAAAAGAATTCGAAAGGATAAACCAAATACACAACTGACTCAAGTTATTGGAGCGAAAAATTCAACGAAACAAGACTTGAAAAGTCTACGTCTACAATAAAATGACCATTTCAAGCTGGATGATAAATGTGAAAATTGACCATTTGGCTATAAAATCACCTTGCAAAGTAAGCTAAATGATTTCGAATACGCTAGCTGAATATAGGCTATACGTAGTTATAAGAGGCGATAGCAAGTGTCAGCTTAAGACTAAAACCACGGTTCTGTGACTTGAAACACATTTCGTTCCACGAGTTTTGTATATAAAATTTTGTTTTGTGTTTCTTCAGAGATGCTGCGTGCATCCACAGCGAGTAGTTTACTACATTGTATAAGTTTTATTATAAAGGCGTTAAAACCTCACTCAATAACTTTCCTTGCGAAATGTCTCCAAATCCCAAAGATTCTCCATCTTCCCTATAATACTATAGCACTGTACAGATAGGCTATATATGTATAAATAGATATACCCATTTCAACAAATACGGATAGTAATACTGATCGTGTTAGGAAATGAAATTTAGACAAAGTACCAATGATTTGATGTTTAATTCTTTCAGATTAGGTCTACAGACAATTATCCTGTCATTATTCCGATACTTTC
>JAQGAF010001650.1:0-28833 GCA_034687865.1 Kryphioiulus occultus
GTCCACCCCAAATGCGGTGCTAATTAACTGCTGAATTCTAATTTTTGGGTTGATGGATTACACCCCCCCTACCACATAGTATTAATTTACTGATTGTATGGTACTGAGTTGAATTGAATTGAGTTGAAGTATCCATCACTATGCTATCAGTGCTGATATTAAATGTCAGCATGTATCTTGTGTGGTTTAATAAGGAAATCTGAATTCTCTTGTGGGTATTTGTTAAAATTATTTTATTTGTCCTTCTCTAATACATGGGTTCAATTTTTTACAAAAATGTGTTTGCATTATATCCATAGTAATAGTGATATTACTAACCATAGTAATATCATCATCATAGTGATGTCAGTATCCGTACTGATTTTTGTATACTGACATCAGTAGTCCAAAAAAACCCCACTTAATCACTATAGAGTAATGATATCAATAGTGATCATATACTAATATTTCCACCAGGGATCCTACGACATCCTTATTAGCTTAAATCATTCCATGCCTTAAAATAACCGAAATTTCTACACAACAATTCACTGCAAAGATGCAATGAAACTGGGTTTGGGGAAAAAGTGATGGCAAGTGCTAATGACCAAAGTGCCCGGATGTATCGACTGAGAGGCTTGATACAAAGCAGTGGGATGACCTCACGTCATTTCCTGTTGACCATCGAGAAGATGAGGAAGGAGACGAGATGGACAGATAGCCCATCTCGCGAAATCCACTGAATCGGACACAATCGCAGAAATTGAGACAAAGTTCGTCTTCTTCGCCTCGTGGTCATTTGGTCATTTCGCGGACGCAAACACGGATGTCCGTGCAAAAACGACCTTTTCCAGTGAAGGAGAAGCGGACCAATCAGAAAATTCATGAGTTTCAGAAACCAGATCCTGTTGTGTGGAAATACACATTCGCTGTTGTGCACACACGACCAGGAACAACGAAAGAAATCCGAAGAAAAAACAATTAAGGGGGCTAAGGGCTCCCAAACAAGAAATGGATCAAATTGCGATCGATTCGCTGGAATTTACAACGTGTTCGTAGATCAATGTTAAAGTGTGAGCACCATAAATCAATGTGGAAAACGACTATGCCAGTCTACTGCTAAGGCAGTAGAAATTTAAATTTAAATAATTATTTGACAACGTATACACTTATTGAACGAAATGGAATGGTAAAGATATTGGCGATGTATGACCTTCAAGATCATATTGACATGTTCAAGTATTATGTCATTGTTTGGGGAGGTTGAAAATAACGAGTGCTGATTCATGGGGCTGGTCTGAAAATCAAGAACATCAAGAAATGCCAAAAATAACCTAAACTATAAGGTTTATATTAGTTCTGAAACGTGTGGTTAGTCTGAAAATCAAGCAAAACCATTGCCTATAATGCCAAAAATAACCTAAACTAAGGTTTATTGAGAAGGTTTACAAAAGTGCTGAAAAATGGGGTTGGTCTGAAAATCAAGAAATAAGCTTGCCTATAATGCCAAAAATAACCTAAATTAAGATTATTTTGAACACACCATAATGATCGAATTACTAGCTTGTACTCCGAGTTAAGAGTGGAAGCAAAAGCTTTTGCTTTATTTATTCCAACGCGTAATTGAGAATTCAATCGATAATTGAACAGTAGGTTTATGTTGCAACCTGTAAGCTAATACCCTGCAATTATTGCTACACGTATCTATAGTATTTCAAGAATAAAATTGGATGTTAAAGCATGTCAATGTCACCTATTTTGAAGGAAGTTTCCAATGTTTTCAAAATGTTTTGCACACAAACCCATTCATGCAAGCATACCACTTTTAAGGTAACGAAAAAGCAATATCTGAAAATTTCAAGCCACAATTGATATTTGCAAACTGCCGTTTCGTAAATTTGTAAACTGTACTTTGTGTTAGTTTCAGTAATTCAGCAAATGTTGGCATTTCATGCACTGAAGAGCAACTTCTCTAGGACATCAGCCAGTGTGGAGATTTCGCGCAATGGACACTGGTCATTGGCCTACATTTTCAGATGCCAAATGATTATCCTCAGGCGATATCCGTCAATGGCTTAGCAAACACGTGTTGATCATCAACTCGATCATTGAATCCATGTCAAATGTTGACGTTTTTGCACGCTTCTGTTTTCCCTAATGGCAAAAGTCAATAGCAAACAGGTTGGAGCAGAGTTGCCAAGGATTTACCATAAATGTATCGTAGAAGTGGACCATCGCACTATTGCCCACAACACCCTTTATCAGGGCTTGGAGTGGGTCTAAGCAAAATTGTACCCTAAATGCATCCACCAAAAACTAGTTTGTAATAAATATATCCACCAAATTGTATCAACCAAGACTGGTTTGTATCCAAAATGTATCACCAAAAACTGGTTTGTATCTAAAATGTATCCAGCAAAGACTGTGTTGTAATAAATACACTGTACATGTATATCTACCAAAATGTATCAACCAAGAATGATTTGTATTCAAAATATATCCACGAAAGACTGGATTGTATCCAAAATGCATTCTCCAAAAGACTGATTTGTATCCAAAATGTATCCACCAAAGACTGGTTTTTAATTAACATACCCACAAAAATGTATCAACCAAGACTGATTTGCGTTAAAATATATTCACCAAAATGTATCAACCAAGACTGATTTGTATCCAAAATGTACCCACCAAAGACTAGTTTGTATCCAAAATATACCCACCGAGGAATGGTTTGTATTCAAAATGTATCCACCAAAAACTGGTTTGTAAGAAATATTTCCACCAAAATGTATCAACCAAGACAAATCTGTGTACAAAATAGATCCACCAAAATGTATCAACCAAGACAAATCTGTGTACAAAATAGATCCACCAAAATGTATCACTCAAGATTGATGTGTATCCAAAATATTTCCTCAATATTCACTTTGGTACCTGAATGTATCCACCCTTCACGAACCATCTAACTAATGATAGAAGAAATCACGTATCTATTTTTATCCAACATATCAAAATGTATCAAAATTCCCCATTTGTATTCATTCTCCCAACTTAGATTTATGGAAAAATTACAGTGATTCGCGGTAAGTAACACATACACATGTAATTTGAACGGTAATTTGAACAATTCGCAATTTTTTGGTCAACGACTATGTGGTCAATGCTTTTATGTTAGTATTAGCAAACATAAAATACAGGAAATATTTTCCCTGATGGCAATTACATGAATTTCGACATTCCAGTAGTTCCAAGAATTTCCAGAGTCAAACGTGATGCGTGGCATTCCCTGTATATACGATTTCGCCAATGTCAGCCAAGATGAAAAGCCTATAATAGCATTTCAAACATTTTTGGCTGATGATGACAACACTGGCGTTACACGTGTCATGACCGAAGGCAATGCGAAAAGAAGGCAAACAGAAAAAAAAGGCGATTGTGCTGACATATATTATGACCGAGTTAATAACAATGTCTCGTAGGAGATGTCACCGCTGCCATTGTTGAACAACGTGAAGGACACAATGAGACCAAACCCAGAAAGATTTCATGCGTCGCAGCCTAGCATCAAAAGCACTAGATTAAAATAGCGTTTCTCTCTTCGCTAAAATCTTATTGCTCAGATTTGCTCTCAAGCTGGCAAATCCCAGCCAAATAAAGTCGTTGCTCGCCATGCTGCTCCAGCCATAAAAGCTAATAAAATTATTAGCGAGTCTTTTAAGACGTACGAATGGTCGCCATAAACGCCATTCGTCGCATTTTCCTCAGGTTTAAGGAAATTTCGATTTTAGGTGCGTTGTGACCTTGCTCCAGAAAACCAAGTACAGGAGCAAAATTTTGCGAAAGATTGTTGGAAATCTTATTTTAAAACCCACGATCGAACTATGTTTTTTATCCTCACCTTTATACTGACCACTCAACACAGTCAACATCGTTTGCAACGTAGGTAGAAATAATTATTTCGTTAAAAAATGTGCATTTGAAAACATTTATGACATGTTTCGAAACCGAATTAATACCTACTGTTCGCAAAAGAAGCAGAAATTGAATCATACTTTAAAATTTATAAAAAAAACAGTCCACGTGATGCATTTTATGTCAAATTTCGACACAAATATGTAATGTTATACATGTATATTTAAATATATGTAAATATACATGTATGTAATATAATATATTGTTGTCGAAATTTGACAAATAAAACGCATCACGTCGATTACTTTCTTAATAAATTTTAAAGTATAATTCACAATTTCTGACTATTTTGGAAACACTAGGCATTTATTTGGTTTAGAAACATGTCGTGCATAGAAATTCAAATGAATCCATTATACATGTATTTTTGTCGAAATTTGACAAATTAAATGCATCACGCCGATTGTTTTCTTACTAGATTTTAAAGTATAATTCACGACTTCTGCTTATTTTATGAACAACAAGCATTTCAATTCCAATGTACGATATGTTTTGAAACAACATTAATGCCTAGTGTTCACAAAATAAGCAGAAATTGTGGATCGTACTTTAAAATGTATTACGAAAACAATCGACGTGATGCATTTTAGTTGTCAAATTTTGACAAAAATATTGTGAGTTCATTTGAATTTAAAACTGTCATTGACAGCAAGATTTAAATATTCCTTGTTAGGTTTTAATATATTTTTATTTGGAATGCAGTATTACTGTAATGTAATACATGTACGATTGATTGTAAGTATTCAAATACATATATCTGTTCCACTATACCGGTAGTACTATCATCGTTATATTTAAAATGTCTTTCATTTACAAATTAAAACTAATGGTTAAAACAAATTACCCTAAATCAGACGATTAAGGCTTTTCTGCATGTTTAGTAATGTGGTCGTTATGTATAGCTGGTATTACTTTCAGATAATGCAGGCAATATGATGTATAATAAAATACTTATCGATTTAAAATGTTGTTCCACATGAAATCTAATGGCACTAACAGAACTGAAGATACGATTTGAGAAGGAAATTGTAAAGCATTAAGCATGACAAACTTGAAAAAACTCAAATAAAACATCAATTATATCATTACTAAGCTATATTGATGTTTGACCTGGCTATAATAGCCTAGGAAATGTAAGAATATTGAAGTTATTAGGATCTTAAAATCCAACCCCACCGCAAGCAAGGCATTACGCATTTTGAAAGCATATTATGACGAATTTAGGTTTATACGGAAAAATTTGCATATCCAGGATAATTGGAAAAGCTAGTCAGCTAAAAGTCATTTTCCCTGAATTTCAAACCGAAATGAGACAGAAAATCGAAGAAGCAAGCCTGCTATATTACCAGGTTTTAGCGATCTTTTAATGCGATTAAGCACATTTTAGCATTACACGATTTTTTCTTTTTAAAAAAACTAAGCCTATTCGCCAAAGAAAGGGTACTTTATAGTTGACTGTTAATGGACTTAAAACTTTTTGTAGAAGAGGATTAGCGTTGGCTCAATAAACCAGCACCTACATTGCATGCCCATTAAGTTAAAGTAACGTTGCTGTTTTTCTAATGTCAAACCCATTTTTGAAGAAGAAAAAAAATGCCAACACCCTTAAGTCAAAGGCTATGCTCGTTTAATGTCCCGAAATTAATGAGTTTTTCCCTCAAAATGTCAGCTCTGAAAGTCCTTCGTATTAAACAACAAAAATGAGGACAAAATAAAAGACGTTTCTTAAGATAACTGACGTATTCTAAGATAACTTTAGATAAATTCTACTATGTCGCCACTGTACACAAAAATTGCTTTTATGTTTTTTTTCGGATAACTGTTTTTTCAGACAAAAATCAAGTAGTTGAGTAAGTTCCCAAATAAGGTAAACAAAATGTGAGCCTGATATTTACAACAAATAACCAGAAAATTCAAGAAATATTTTCACCGAATTTCCCCCTGAAGATGGGCAAACACTATAAGCAACAGAAATGATGAAGATTAGTGTTAATTAAATAGCTACATCACGGTTACATCATGTCTACTATCCGTAATATCTTAGCTATAAGAACTAGAAATAATTTCTCATTAATTAGAGAGAAAATACAGAGATCCAGATATAAATACATGTATCTTACCATTTTTCAAGGATATTCCACAGGCCATTTACAATGTTATGTTCAACTTTAAAATAAGAGCCCATTAAGAATAAAAATCCGCATTTGTCGCATAGAATCTACTTTTATCATAAGAGTGAAAATCTGCATTTTATGAGCTGAAGGATGAAAGGCAAGAAAAACTGCCATGCTGGTGGACATTCACTATGGTTGAACATGAGAAATGGTCTGATATTTTCTATGCAGATCTGACAAAGTTTCAAATTAATGTCCGAAGGATGGGTAAGTAAATGTTGAAGAAACGTTGTATCCGGCTTTCGAGGGCCATTTTATCGCTATTTTGCCTGCCAGTTGAGGGTAAAATCCCGTTGAAAAGCTGGCAAACACACGAAATTGATGAAAGCGAAAATGTCAGAATCGATAATTCAAGTACACCTGGAGTTGTGACCAACGGGGACTGTTTCCCGTATTAAAGATTTGATTCAAAGTCTAAGGTCCTTATCATCATCATCTCAATCATTTCGCCCGAAGCAGTCTAAACGATGGTTACTTTTCTCTGAACGAGTTCATTTTAAGCACCGTTTCTCAATGCCCTAAATCTGCCCATTTTCAGCCCCTTGAAATGTTAAGACATTGCAAATGAATGCGGAAATAACCCCGTTACCATCTGCTCATCTTTCTCACGTTCGTTTGCGTAATTTGAGATCAGATATAACAAGGACGAGAGAGGAAAATCCATAAAATACGTGACGAATATGACGCAAACGAATCGAATTGCCCCTGAACACAGGCAAACACTGCAAACATTTGTGCTATGCAGGGATGCCAACCAATTGAAAAATACATTGGGCCACCCGAAGGCTCGCAAACACTGCAAGCACCGCTGCAATGCAGGGTTGCAAACAAACTCCACAAAATATGAAGATTAATGCTAATTAAAATAGCTTCACGAAATTACTTTCACGTTTTCGCTAATAACTTAAACTCTTCAGAGATTACATAATTCAGAATAAAAATTGGTGTCAGTTTATCCGAGACAAATCCACCTCTTACTAATCCAAACCTGGCATTATCAACCTATGCATTTTAAGGTAACAGGAACAAAGTCATTAGCAGAAACGTTATACATTGCACATAGCCCTTACCGAAAGGCTAGTGACCTTATCAAATGAAAGGGAGATTATATAGTATAATTCAAACCCCGATTTTTGCTACACTTACGTATAATGTCATTTCTATGAGATATTTCTATGTGTTGATGATGAAATGTGTGTAAAACATGTGCGATGACGTTTTCAATTCTCGTTTGCATGTTATTTCTATATATTAATGAAATACATGTATGTGTAACACACGAACGAAACCACATTTACAACTTACGAGTGCATTATTTCGTCGCTTTCGTGTCACGTTTGGTTCGACACAGACCGACTGATGGTACTTCTTCCACATAACAGTTCAACAGTTTAGTTCCAGAATTATCTACTATTTTCGGCATCTTAACCAACGTCTTCACCAATGTAGAAATACCATAGAGCATCGGAAACCCAACACAACCAACTTCTCCAAAATGCACGACGAACATTTCAGTTTCCAAAATGGGCAAAAAAGTTGAGGCTGAGGACATTATGAACGGCCCTCGTTCCAGAGGATGATGAGGACAGTTGTGCAACTTGCTACGGTTTCACCACTTATGGCACTCCCTACACATAGCAGTTCAACAGTCCAGTTCCAGAATCACCAAATATTTTCGGTATCTTTACCAACGTCTTCACCAAAGTGGAAACACCATCGAGCATGCGCAGACCGCCTAGTGGTCCGCAACTTATCGGACACCCAACGCAATTAAATTTTCCCAAAATGCATGCTTGAACATTTCAGTTTCCAGTTTAGTTCCATAATCCACTATTTTCGGCATCTTCACCAATGTCTTAGCCAAAGTGGAAATAACATCGAACATGCTAATCGCAACTTATCGGCCACTCAATACAATCCAATTTCTCCAAAATGCAAGCTGAACATTTTAGTTTCCAGAGGATGATTAGGACAGTTGTGCAACTTGGTTGAACTTCACCACTTATGGCACTTCCTCCACATAACAGTTCAACAGTTCAGTTCCAGAATCACCAACTACGTGTATTTTAGCAAATCTTCACCAACGTCTTCATCAAAGAATTCACCAACGTCTTCATCAAAAAATTAACATCGTCTTCATCAAATAATTCACCAAAGTCTTCACCAAAGTGGAAACCATCGAGCATGCTACTTAATCACAACTTATCGGACCCACGACACAACCAATTTCTTCAAAATGCAAGCTAAACAATCCGGTTTCGAGAATGTGCAAAAAACGCTGAGACCGAGGACATTATGAACGAGCCTCGTTCCGGAGGATGATGAGGACAGTTGTGGGATGTCGATGATGAAAACGGAGGGGGGACGGTTGGCAGCTCCCCCTGGCGACGTTGTGTTTCTCCGCTACTACCGCCTTGGCTCTCTCCCAATGCATCGTTCAGTCTTCCTTCCAGTGCATTGCCAACTTAGTTGAAACTGAGCAGCATTTTCGCGCAACTCCCAATCCGAATCCCGTTTTCGTTTGTCGCCCATCCGAAGCCACGCACGAAAAGCCTAGGAGAGAAAACGTCGATTTTTCGGCTCCGATCGAAATCTGCCTACGGTTGATTTTCGCGAAATTTGCAACTGCCAGTGCGAGTCCAGTGATTGTTGCAAATAGCACGCAGGCTGCGACTCTATGTAATAACTCTATGCTAGCATTTCCGATATGTTGGCTACGGATATGTTTTTTCATATTTCTGGTTACCTATATGCATCTGTACGCTACTTTTGCAGGTAAGACACTCCTTTCGTTTCATTTCCAATCGTGCTTTTTGTGTAGTTTTACGAATGTTTCCAACTCTTTTCCACTCGAGTACCTTCTGAACTTCTACGGACTTCAATACCGAGAAATGCTTATGACAAAAAATGCCAAGTGGGGCAGAATTTACATCAAAGTGCAGACTTCATAAAACTTCATTTTATAAATGTAGGAAAACATTCAAGTAGAACCTGTCTAAAATAATAGTGTTGGAAACTGTGCCAAATATTATTTTAGACAGGATATTATTTCAGACAGGTGCAACTGCAGACATGCAATTCAAGATTGTGGGTACTATGTTTACTACATATACTACATGTTTTACTACATTTTTGTAGTAATTGCTTGGACCTACGTAAAATGCCTTGGAAAGATTCAAAGCACACCAACCTTTTATAAATATAAATTCAACTACACTCAACCCTGTTTAAAATAATAAATATTGTTGAGACTAGTGCAAAATATTGTTTTAGACACGATATTATATCAGACAGGTTCAACTGCATACTTACTATACAGCGGAAAAATAGGGGATTTCCCCTTTTTTTCAATCCAACATTATAGCACCATTTTCACTACATGTACGACATGTTGGTGCTACATGTTTTACTACATTATTGTAGTAATTTCTTGGACCTACGTAAAAATGCATTGTAAAGATTCAAAGCACAACAACCTTTTATAAGTATACTCAACTACAGTATACCTGTCTAAAATAATACTGCATGGACCGGTGCCAAATATTATTTTATACAAGAAATTGTATCAGACTGGTGCCACTGCAAACATACTATACAGCTGCAAAATTGGGATTTTCCCCTTTTTTCAATACAAGATTATGATCACTATTTATCCACATGTTGGTTCTACATGCTTTACTACATGATGGTAGTAATTGCTTAGACCAACATAAAATGCCGTGGAAAGATTCCAAGCACACCAATCTCTCACGAAATATCCCAGCATTTTTATCATAAATTATACACGAATAATATTATGTTTATGGAAATATTGAATTAAAAGCAAATAAGAAACCTAAATCTCATTATACAGGGTTTGATATTTTTTTATATTTTATGTATTTTCAAGTTTGATATTTTTGCTACCAAGTTTACATATTTTGCAATTCCATTGTCAATTTTCCCTTACAAAATCATTGGGGCCAATAAAAATTATTCACTATCACTTTAGGGAGGTTTATTATTTTGCACAAGGTTATTTAGACAGGTTCTACTGTATATGTAACTGGCTGGAGCCAAATTAACAGGGTCTACAACTCGAGCAATTGGTCACTCCTTATGGAAACGAAACGTGCAAATGAGTATCAACCTAAAGTGACCACAAGAAGTGATCAAATAAAACTTACTGCCAGGAATTTATTAATCATTTAAATTTCGAAATACATCGTACCAGTCAAATATAACTGCAACTTCTGAATATCTTTATCGTGCTGTATATAATTGAGTATTTTAAAGTTGTGATTTTCCCAATTTTTAAATCCGGTAAGAATCTGCAGATTTGAAAAAAATACGTTTCACATTTCAGTAGCTATGACTAAGTATGTTTCATAAGAAAAATATAGTCTTCCATCTTATCGTATGCTCTTAATCTTACATTTTTCACAACAAGCCTATTACGCATTATGTATTTGCCGATGTCATTGCCATCATAACGCATATTTCAACGAATTTTAAGTGAGAATTTGGTAAATGGCACGGATTTAATTTCCTTGATAGAGATAAGCATGATAGAGATGGTGTCAATTTTATCTGGCATTCACGTTGGCCTACTCCTCTAAACTTAATAAAATATGGATGAGAACACTGAAAAGCCCACCCATGAAACATGGCCACGAAAAATACATTTTTACACGCAAGTCAAAACACAGTGCATGTGTAAAATACCTAAAATAATAATTGAAGTATTTTTGTCTGACCTTGGTGGCTTACAGGTTTGAAAAACATGAGGACCGGAAATTTCAAATACATTTTCCTGTTAGTGAATCATTAAATATCGTTAGTTATATGGATCTCAAAATATCAAAATATTTAAATTGAGAGACTATACCAAATACAGTAAATGCCTTTAAACCCTGTTTAAAAAATGATGTGTCCTATAATTTGTAAATTGTACATTTCCAAACACGAAAATTGGTAGCTAGTGAGTCGTACGAATTTAATTTAAAATGTATTATGAGAATAAAATAAATTTGGTGAAGAGTAATTTCCATTGCTAAACATCCAAAAAAACCATCCAAAAATGATAATGTATTAGCTGCACTTACATGTACATTAAGACACATTGCCTTAAAACCCTGTTTAAAAAATTATATATCCTATAATTTGTATATTTTAAACTGCCAAACACGAAAATTAATTGCTAGTGTGCCATATGAATATAATTCAAAATGTACAATGTGAATAAAATCAATTTTGGTCAAGAGCCATTTCCTTACTTAGTCGTTATATTTCCAAGACTAAAGCTCCAATGAATTTTAATATTGATCCTATTTTTTAATTCCCATTACAATTCCACTTACACCTACACTGTGCCAAATTAACTATTCCGAGCTCACCTGGATAAATGAAATTAACTAGACATTTAATTGAAATTAAAAATATATATCTATGTCTGCTGAATACGTATTTCGTATAATTTGTAATTTTTAAACTTACAACCACGAAAATTAATACCTAGTGTGCCATACGAATTTAATTTAAAATGTACCATGCGAGTAAAATAAATTTGGTAAAGAGCAATTTCCTTAATTAGTCGTCATATTTCCAGGGCTAAAACTAGAATGAATTGTAATATTGTTCACATTTGTATAATCTGATTAAAATTCCATTTGCATTACACTACACTAAATTAACTATTCCGAGCTCATCTGGATTAGTGAAATTAACTAGAAAATTAATTGAAATTAAAATAGCTATGTCTACTGTATACGTACATTGCATAATTTGTAAATTTGAAAACAGCTAAAAACGAAAATTTATTAACAGCAGCTCATTGTGCAGATATAAATGTGAATAAAGTAAATTTTGTTAGCAATATTTCCAGAACTAGAACTCAAATATTTTAATTTAAATATTGGCCTAAATTTCTTCATTTCCATTTTAATTATCAGGGAATCAAATTGCGAAAAGCCTCGCAAAATGGCCAGCGATGACGTAGCTGGTAGGGGTCAACATATTCGGTTGCTTACGTCAAGATAAATATAAACTGATGATAATTGAAATTAATGCACTGCTGGCAACGAAATAATAATGGCGTTGAAAGCCTTCATAAAGCCGAACGAACGTATTAGTTTCTTAAATAAGAAACTTGGAGACTGGCCAAACATAAATTTTGGCGAAATTTCGGCTAGCCCCCACCAGTGAAACAGCTGGACCCTTTTTTGTAGAGATGAAAGAATTTAGATTGCTTTATCCAGGGAAATTAATTGAAGTCGTTCAAAGCAATCAGACCGGGTGCATCCTTCTACAAATATATGTTAAAACCACTCGAAAATTCCGCAAAAAAAGACCGAAATGATGATGATGAGCAACGGCATTTCCGATGGAAAGAAATTCGAGATTATGTGCGACGAGAAGGAGATTGTTTGCCGACGAAAACAAATTTCTGTTTGGCAATAATGTTTATTTTCAGCAAACTTAATGAAAGATTCACCACTGCCTCACGGTTTTAACAAAGGAGTCCATGACTACCGAAATGAATTACGAAGAAATGCATACAAAAAGTGAAAAGGAAATAAAACACGACAAACACAAGAGAAGTGCCCTTTAAAAGGATTCAAATCTGTCGCATTTCTTAGTGTAAACACGGAAAATCCTACTAAGAAAGGTACACGGATGAACGAAAGTTTGAAATCCGGAATATGGCGATTTTTACTTCACAATCATTCAGATCACATCTTAATTTTCTACATGTATGTCAAACCACGCACACAAAATGGCATTTATGTGCAACAAAAAATATGCAACTTGTCGCAAACTTGAAAAAATCCATGACGTTAATTGTACACTGGTGAACAAAAGTATTCTCTGATAAAAATTACGTCTTTTATGAGATACTTAGCAGATATACTGTATTAAATAATGCAAAATGTAGTACAGTATATGGGGCAGTGCTTGACTATTACTGGTCAAGTGAGAGTAGTTCATATGTATGGTCAAGTTATTAAAATGCAATTTAAAACTAAATATGATAAAATACTGATAAAAATTCGATTTTTATGAATGAGATAATTAGCATATACTGAATTAAATAATGCAAGATGTCAAACAGTATATGGGGCAGTGCATGACCATTTCATGTGGTCATGTATATGGTCAAGTTATGAAAATGCAACTTGAAACCAATATGATAAAATACTGATAAAAATACGATTTTTATGAATGAGATAATTAGCATATACATTATACTGTATCAAACAATGCAAGATGTCATATAGTATATGGGATAGTGCATGATTAGTAATGGTCAAGTGAGAGAGTAGTTCATATGTATGGTCAAGTTATCAAAATGAAAGTTAAAACCAAATACGATAAAATACGATTTTTATGAATGAGATAATTAGCATATACATTATACTGTATTAAACAATGCAAGATGTCATATAGTATATGGGATAGTGCATGACTATTAATGGTCAATTGAGACTATAGTTCATATGTATGGTCAAGTTATCAAAATGAAAGTTAAAACCAAATACGATAAAATACTGATAAAATACGATTTTTATAAATGATGTAATTAGCATGTATACTGTATTAAATAACGCAAGAAGTCATGCAGTATATGGGACAGTGCATGACTATTAATTGCCAAATGAGAGTAGTTCATATGTATGGTCATATGTGTGGTAAAACCAAATACGATGAATTAAATAAAGCAAGATGTCAAACAGTATATGGGACAGTGTATGGGACATTTATGGCCTAACTTGACAGTTATATTATTGCAATTTAAAAACAAATTTGAGAAGTAGGACTAAAATAGGGTGCGGACCTTGATAACATGTTTATTTCAAAACGGAAATAAACATTTCACATAAGCAAAATTTCAACGAAATCTTGCTAATGTTTGGTTCTGCATCCAATAATTAGAGTAAATGCTGTCCTATTACCGCAGATATTGATCAATAAATATAAACGAAAACCACTGAACCCAAAAGCAAACATTTTCGTAGCAGAACTCAAAACGATAATCCATGCATAATACATGCAAGAAAATCAACAATGCCAATTATTTGTATTTCTAAATTGCGAGATATGACGTATCAACCGTTGCTAACAGTATCTTGCTGAAATACGCAAGAAACCCAGAAGGAAATTTATAAGAGATCAATAGAAAATGGTCAATTTGGCGTGATTATACCACCAACCATCGTGTATCTAACGCTGCTTAAAAAACAGCCAAAATTTCTTTAAAAAACCGTTTCACGTTCCTGCATTATCAACTGGATCAATAGCCGGTTGTAACCAACATTTAAGCGTCAATCCACCACAAATGGACTACAAACTATGGGGAGAAGCAAAAATAAGAGCTTCATGCACCCTAACATGTTGTACGTCTTAGCGGAATAAAAAATAAACACACTTAAACTCGGATTTAGGAAACTGTTCACACAAAAAATCCCTATTGCAAACGATGCTGATGACGATCAACTCCTCAGTATCGAAAATTTTGCAGCTGGCAAGAAGACTCGAACTAAAGGGGAAAGTTCACCAAAAATTAAGCTAATGTCAATGTTAGTTTAGCTTAAGACTGAAATATTATTTGGAAAAAAAAACTAATTCA
The DNA here is from genome assembly GCA_034687865.1 of Kryphioiulus occultus. Taxonomy (NCBI): domain Eukaryota; kingdom Metazoa; phylum Arthropoda; class Diplopoda; order Julida; family Julidae; genus Kryphioiulus; species Kryphioiulus occultus. The sequence continues at coordinate 14,731 of JAQGAF010001650.1, forward strand.
AATACGGATGCATGTGTCAACCTAGAGGGGTACGAACTGTTTCAATTTAAAATTTAGAAAATTAACAATGGTGCAGTACAGATGACAGTTGAATATCATAAAAACTATATAAATCCATTGAAATATGGAAATGTTGATGGGAAATTTAGTATTGTATACGCCAACCACAGTACCGCAATGCTAAGATTTCAAAACTGAAATACTATAGGAAACAATAATTCAACTATAAAACACTAATTTAATGTACGCTGGTGGAATGTTGACATTTATTGAATCAAGAAATGAAATTGAAAAGCTGTAGACTGAAAACAGCCATAATACTGTCATGTTTTAAAACAGGAGAGTAATGGACCAATTAAGACACTTAGCCAGATACCTCAAGTTTTAATGTTGTTTTAAATAAAATTTTCAAAATTGCTTTGGCTTGTGTTTCTCTATTCAAACTTTCGTTTACCTGTAAATTCATTATTTTTTTAAGAAAAAATGCTTGTAGTATTGCTACATCACATAAAAGACCTTTAGTCTCATAGAATACAACTTAACATTGAATCATTATGGATTGCAGATATGGATTATACTGCTAAACTAACATACTATGGTGCATTAAATGCAAGACTTGTTGAAAAAAGATAACTAAAATGGATCATAACGGGCTTACAATGCAAGCATCCTTAATAATTTAAAGATAAGTTTAAGATAAGTAAAAGTTTGAAAGTATGATTTAATAAAATTCCCAAAATAGTGTATAACGATGAATTATTGCAGTGATGGTATAACGAAGAAACTAAAATTGTGTTGGAAATTTGCACAGAATGTTCAAGGGCTAACAATGTTGTTCGTTGGGATTACATAAGGGCGTTTCTTCGAAACTCAAGTTAAGACCTCCCTGTCAAAAGAAGCCATATATCAAATGAGAAATGTTAATTTACCTTCCAGCGAGATAAAATGCGTCAATGTAAAAATTGCCTCAAGATTTATGCATCGAATTACCCAACTTTTATTAAGTCTAGACACCTTCATGAAATTACATTAAAAACCACATAATGAATACAGCAAGAAATATTCACGATAAGGAGCTTATCCAGCCCTTATATTGTCTTTTAAAAACACGTTATATTAAATATTTATAATTTCATTAGAAAACCCATGTCAAAACTGAAAATAGTGCGAGTATATATTTTTTCAGTAACTTCATTTGAATGCAATTTATTTTGCAAAACTAACAATTTACGCTGACTACTCACAATGAAGTTGAAAAAGGCTTCCTCGAAGTTGAACGAAAAGATTGGCTGACAGATGATACTAAGAACATTTGAAACTTTATACTTACAAGGCAAACAATACTGCTCATGTGTCTACACATAATTATTAAGAATGCATACAGTTTGACGAAAGATAAGCGAAAATCGTTATGTGAGAAAAATAATTTGAAAATTTGCTCTCGTATCTTCAACTTTTATCTGGATTACAGGGATCGTTCAAGATAGTACACACATTATAAATTCGTTATGATGCCATCAGTTTAAGAACACCCTGTATTGTAGAACTACAACAGGACTAATTGCTTAGTTTACATTTACATTTCTACACCATATGGTGCGTTCACTCACAGCCAAACCTAAAGATAAAATGCACACTTGTGTGGCAAAGCTTATCATCATTAACAAGCTGTCTAAATCGCATAAGAAAAATTGCGTCCTTACCAGCCATTAAGAGCAAAAGTTATTTTTGTCCCACTGGATTCAACGACCCACTAAAATTCATTTAATTTAATTTTCAGCGTCACATCTGTTCCAACTCTGATTCACTACAACTTTGGTCACAAATACAATTTTCAATGCAGAAAGTAGTTTTCAGAATGTCATCTTTAGTTTTTTGTTCACTTAATAAGATGCAAATCAATTGAAATGCATCCTTTTGGGAAATGAAGAGAACTTGTGAAATAGTTGGTTTATTAAAATAGTTACTTTCTTTTTAAAAGTCGATCATGTTTTGGCAAGTTTGTGTTCATGTCGTTTAAAATAATATTTTAAAATTTATTTTAAACTAACTATATATCACTATGTATTGCACCATGTTAAACGCTAATGACAAATGTTATCCACATGGGTATAAGTAGGATACGTGTACGCATAACTTATAATCTAATCCAGCCCCTATAAGTTAAGTCAAGTTATCTTAGGTGTGAATAAAATACTTCGAATAACACCCCTGTGTGTACACAATATATTGAAGCAAAGTTAAACATCAACAAGTAATGTTTTCAGAACATGAACCTAAAATATTTTGACTTAATAAATTTTCTGACTTTATGAAAACCAGATTTAATATATCAACACACAAGCCATGCTATGTAGCTTCCCATATCAAAATTGAAAACAAAACTGTCAATGAAAATATTTAGTTTACAAACTAGAGAAAATGGATGAACATTTTCAGTGCTGTTATCATGTTATCAATATTAAATTATTTGAAAAAATTAAAAGTATTTTATGTGAAGTTACAGAGTAAGCGTAGTATACGTTTCAATTATACAGTATATGCAAGCTCGGGCCTAGATGTATATGTCAATGAAATGTGATATTTCATTCCTCCAAATTACCCTTCAATCACTGTGGGGTTTTCATTAAAATAACTATGTGGGGCTCGATGCGGAAAAATCCAATAGTCCAATTTTTCATGAAAGTATAATAAACGAGCTTTTGGGGTATCCAATGTACAGTCATTTAACTAATACGCCCGTACAGCGAACTTTAATGAAAAAAAATCGTGCCATATGTTCATTTTCAAAGTGAATATGTAAATAATTTAATTAACCCTGAATGTGTACGTTTAAAGTAAAGTGTAATGACACGCATCACTACAGATGCTGGTACATTTAGTATACTGTAACCGCCCACAAGGATTTTGAATAAAAACTTACTCAATCCCACGAGCAAATGTAAACGATGATACATGAAACCGGCCAAATGTTACACTTTTGCTCATTTTTTATGTTTATGTCATAAAGCATCGTACCCCAAAAAGCTCTTAGTTCGCGCCTATATGGTAAAAAATTTAATAAATCGTTATTGCGTTTTTGATATTTTCTCTTCAAAGAGTAAAATATCAGCTGATCAATAATATTGAAATTAGGTGGCCGACGTTACGAACCCTTAAAAAAACAAGAATGTTGTTCATCATTTAAAATAACACGTCAGATATCAAGGCCCAAGGAAATGAAGGTTGAATGGATTTAACCTCAGTGCTTTTATAAGTTTTCTATTACATGTAGTCAGCGGAAGTGGAAAAAGATTTGTGATTAAGCAACGCTGTTTATTTTCCACCAAATCTTAATTCCTATGACAAACGGTTCAACCTTGCTTCAACCTTGTTACTTCATGAAAAATATTTTTGGGTTCGATTTCTATAGGACCAATTGTTTGTGGAGTTATGGTATATGACCCATATAGTGACCAATTCATGATTAAAGCATTATTTTTCACTTTTTCACACGTGTTTTCAAAAATCAAAACATGTTTGCGAAATATTTCGTTATAAATCAGTCTAGGAAAATCTGTCACGAAATGCTGGCACATCTTCTCATAATATCGATGCTTAAAAATGTACACAAGTTGCATTGAAAACATGTTCAGCATATTTTCCATGTGACAAATACTTTTAAAATCATTTTGTAAAGAAACAAATTAGCAATACCAATAAATCCTTTATTAGAGTTAATGTGTCGAAACAATTGATAGCATCAAATTTCAATTTTCATAAGGATCTAGACGTTCCTGTCTTGCATGCAAGCTATACACCTGTCACACACACCGTAGGTTCTAAAACTCAATGTTTAATCGATAATAATGATTAAAAAATACACACAATTTGCATTGAAAACATGTTCAGCATATTTTCTATGTACATTTTAAACACTACTTAATTATAACGTGTCCTAGAACACGCTGACTTGTACTCTCAGAAAAGTAAAATATGTTGCAAATCAATTCATAAAAAAAGATAGCAATACCAAAAATCCTTTATTAGATTTAATGTGTCGAAACAATTCAATTGGATAGCAGCAAATTTCAATTTTACAAAATTCTCTTAACGTTCCTGCCATACATATATGCTATGCACATGTCACATACCATATAGGTAACAAAATCTCATGACATTTAAATTTTAATCAATATTAATGTTTAAAAATGAACACAATTTGCATTGAAAACATGTTCTGTATATTTTCCACATACATTTTAAACATGTCTTGATTAGAACGTGTCCTAGAACATGCTGACATGTCTTAGAAAAGTAAAATATCATGTTGCAAAAGTGACAAATTCGTTTAAAATCATATCGGAAAGAAAATTTAGCAATTCCAAAAAATCCTTTATTAGAGTTAATATGTCGAAACAATTGGATGGAACCAAATTTCAATTTTCATACGGATTCTTAACGTTGCTATCATGCATATGTGTTACACGTGTCACATATACCATAGGTAATCGAATCTAGTTTCTATGTGGACAGCAAGAAAATGTGTCGATACATGCATTTAACATACCAAAATGCTTCTCAACGAGTGTTTTTATGACATAAGTAGTTTTACTTTTCTCTCAGACTCGCATACTGCTTCTGCTGCTAGGGGGCGCTGCATTTGATCACGTGACCAAAAATCGATGCATATAAACATGGGATTATATACACAACCGATGTCAACAACGAGTTTCCGCCTATTGCTATTGCAAAGGCTCCTCATTTCCTTATTTTTCTCCAAGTCCAGATTTTCGTATATTTATTTTCAGATTTTTGGGGCCGATAGGCGACCTTTGATTTCTCCGGGTTTGGGTTTTTGTTGAATTATTAATTTATTTCGAATTGAAATCCTCCACTCGGGACATTCGTTGAAAGATCAACGAAAGGCAACGTTATCCAAAATGTTTCAAAATCCAATTCGCAATATATTTATATTAACCTTAAAAAATATAAATATATATATGTTAGCCACGGATGTTTTATGGTAAATTATGCCGTATCTCCCCCTATTGCCCCAACCGTATATGTAATGGAGGAATATCATTAGATGGCCCCTAAAAGGCAACGTATATATTTTTTTTGGCTCAGCATTTACGTTAACTTAATCACATCGAAGTTATATCATCATAAACAGGCAGAGATGAAAAGGATTAAATTTTGCCCATTGCTACTGCAGGAACCACGCATGCGCAGGGAAGGTTGGGGGTCAAGGGAGGTCACATGAGGGGGACACAAGTTGTCATATGTCCGTCTTGTTATTATACCGAAAATGGGGACGAATAGGAATAAATCAAATGATATCCCTCCAAAAACCATCTATAAGGTAAGGTGCATGGGCATGGATAATGCGAAAGACGAGCGACTGAATTGAACATCTGTTTTACTATTGGTTGGGACCACCGCTTGGCATCGAGTAACATTTGCTGCAAAATTGATTTGAGATTCACGAAAAAAAAATGTAATATCGTGTTTCGAGGCAGGTCTCACAACAGAAAAGTCGGTGGGGAAAAGTTTTGGCTTTGGGAAAAAATTGGCATTTCCCTCAAAATACTCGAGAAATTCAACGCACATACATATGAAAAACCATTGGGTCCTCCTTGAATCTCATTAGAAAGGCCATCTCGATGGTCAGAATGTCTTGACCGTCGCCTATACGAAATTCAAAAGTTTTAATGAAAATCTTGACGGAATTGCTTATGTAGGCTGTCAAGTGCTGGCCTTTTCAAACGACTCAAGATACAGGTTGACGTGAGATTATTCAACCCATTACGAGCTTCAGCGAACGGGTTAACACTTATAACTAATGAATTATTTATGGACACCCTGTATAATAATATCTCTTTTGATGTAATGACGTTATTCGCGGTATTAAAAATGACGTCGCATGATTTCCACCATCATGTCATGATAGAGAACTACGGTTGTAAGTTTAGCAACAATTTTCAAAATTGTCAAATTGAAAACAATTTCAATGAATATTCTTACGTGACAACAAGTTTTAGTTGTTTTATATGTGATTACATTATTTTCAAATATATACGTATCAACGAATTAATAATACATGGACACCCTGTATAATGATTTCTCTTTTGTTTGATGTAGTGACGTTATTCGTGGTATTAAAAACGATGTTGCATGATTTCCAACATGTCATGTTAGAGAACTATGGTTGTAAGTTTAGCAACAATTTTTGATGTTGTCAAATTGGAAACAATTTCAATGAATATTCTTACGTGTCTACGAGTTTTACTTGTTTTTATATGTGATGTCTTTATTTACAAATATATACATATTTACGAATTAATAATACATGAACGAGCTGTATTATAATTTATGATTTTATATAATGATTAATCTCAGATTAATCTCAACTGTATATAAGTGGGTGAGGGTGTCTGAAAATCATGATTTTGCGATGGCAATATTGGAACGTCCCCATATACATTATCTGGGTATAGGTACACGTCAGGGTACAGGGTGACTGCACTTTCATGTAATGACGTTATTCGTGGTATTAAAAATGACGTTGCATGATTTCCAACATGTCATGTTAGAGAACTATGGTTGTAAGTTTAGCAACAATTTCTGATGTTGTCAAATTGGAAACAATTTCAATGAATATTCTTACGTTACAACAAGTTTTATTTGTTTTTGTATGTGATTTCTCTATTTACGAATTAATAATACATGAACAATCTGTATTAAAATGTATGATTTGATATAATGGTTTGTCTCAGATTAATCTCAACTGTATATAAGTGGGTGGAAATGTCTGAAAATCACGATTTTGCGATGACAATATTTGAAAGTTCCCATACAGTATTCTGTGTAACGGTACACTTCAGGGTACACAGGGTGGCTGCACTATCTTGCAGCGAAGCTATGCAGTGCACCAAAACAGCATACCAAAACTCCATACGAATTCACAGAAACATTTAATAACTTCAGATTAATCGTTTTGAGGTTAATCTGGTCCATCCCTACAACTCCAATTGCAACCAGTTGTCTATATTAAATGATAATAATGTACTAAACGATTAATCATGAAGATGGCATCAAAGGTGCCAACCTGTCATTTTCAATTCAATACTCAAACCAACTAAAATGCCATATCTCACACATTCCGCACCCTGTATATTGAAAGGTATATTAAATGTGCCTTAACTAGCTATATTGATTATTTTTCGTTTGTTTTTATGTTGATTTGATTCTCCCTACAACGCAACAAGTGGTTTACGACATGGGAGAATGACACACATCTACTGTATATAATGTACACGTATCATTTTGCATGATTTTTACACATGATGCTCTTACACATGTCGTCAGGTGCATATAGAGCGGAATAAATCTCCATTTCAAACTTGATTCAAACAAACATTTCTGAAACGTGTTCACCTGGCAATTTTTATCGATATATCCTGTCCCTGAATACTGCAGCATTTTTCGTTGTAAAATCCTACTTATAGCGAAACAGAATGCATACACTGGCTTGTATTCCTTTATCTCCAATCACCATTTGACCCGTATGAAAATGCAGGTCCAGCGCAATTAAGTGCACGCAAACTTCACCAAATCAGTATTATATCGAGCATGATAGATGCCCACACTGCAAGCGTGATTGATATGGGCAAAAAACTGTCTAAGCACACAATATTTCAATCGTCTAAATTATACAGAGCGTATAATATGCATGCGGGGCGAAAACGAAAACCCGCACAACCCAGAATATGTTTTAGTAAAACACCTCGAAAATTTAGCATAAATTTGAAATTCAAAACGCGGGGCAAATCTAGGCACTTCTTAAAAGCACAGGTCAGTTAAGAAAAAAACGTGCTCGTATAAGCTAGAGAAACGACATCAAATTTCCAAAAGTGGTACCAAAAGATTTTAGCCAAAATTGCCACAGATGTAGTTTTATACAGTTAAGGTCAAATTTTCCCTAAACAGAACGTCTGATATTTCACGTGTTAAAAATTTCCATGTTTAATGAAAGTATGACGAGTTAGAACTACGAGCTTTCCATCACGACTATTTGCATATCAAAGAAAATTACAATGGATAATTATCATTTTAAAGAATTTTAACATGCTAAACCACAGTATATACATGTGCTTGTATATATAAAAACCACAAACCTAGAAAATGAAACTACAGTAGAACTTACAAAGTTGACCACCTCGCACTATTAACAACTCCCAACTTTGGCCACTTGGACAATGGCACACAAAAATACATGTAATTTACTCTCTGTATGTTGACCAGCATTGTCTCGACATGAAAAGTCATGGATGATTAAATTTATCGTCGCTTGCAAAACACATATTGAGTACCCGCAGTGCCTTCAGTACCCCTACTGTATTGTATTGCTACAGTATTATATTTGCAGCACGTTAGCAAAACTGGTACTGTACTGCATTATGAACATTTTAATAAGATTATTCATGATTGATGAATGATTATTGTAAAATGTAAATACGTGTACATGCAGTACGTGCAGTTCACGGTATTAAAATCCTGTGTCAGTACAACCCTCGCTCCATATGTTGACCACCTCGTTATGTTTACCAGTTTACGACAGTCTCTTGGATGGGCAACTTACAGAGGTTCTACTGTAATTCTAAATAAACTTATTGCTTAACATAATATAGAATGGTCTGACTCGATACTTTAAACATGGGGAGCATTCCAAATCATTGTTTTTCACACGAATTTACATAGAAATTACATGACAGTATTATTTTCGGAATTCTCGAAAACATCATAGGAAAAACCAATAAATCATAGATAATTTAAACAAAATAAATATGATTGAGCATACTGCACAGTGAATAATAAAGCACAGTGCATGCTACGTATGTTTTAGCAAGCTTAGTTTTAGCTTTTAAGCAATCCAATTAATTGTTTTTACAGAATTCACAACGGAATTTCGTTGTAATTACTATGAAAACGCAATTTTTAAATTCCCAGCGCTGATGGAATATAACATGGAATGATGTACAAAAACAATGAAGTATTTTTTGGAATGGTCAGTGCAATTTAGTATTTTTTGGAATGGTTAGAGCAATTAATTATTTTTTGGAATGGTTAGAGCAATTATTTTTAAAATGGTCAGAGCAATTATTTTTTGGAATGGTCAGAGCAATTATTTTTTGGAATGGTCAGAGCAATTATTTTTTGGAAGGGTCAGAGCAATTATTTTTTTTGAAAGGTCAGAGCAATTAATTATTTTTTGGAAAGGTCAGAGTAATTAATTATTTTTTTGGAATAGTCTGACTTAAGTATTTTTTGAAAGTACTGTATGTGTATATGCATTAAATTAAGTATTTTCTAATGCAATGATGCCCAGTGCCTTAACCATTATAACAACGTGTTTTTTTATTTTAGCTTACTCGATGTTATCTGTCAGTATCCTACATGTTGCTGATTCATGAAATATTTTAAGTGATTTTATCTGCAGTTCTCTTCAGATTTCATAAATTTCGCGTTTTTTTATGACAGTCTAGTTTCCTTCGCCCTTATTTCAATTTCGTCATTTCCGCGAATATCATATCATGATGGGGCATTTCGATATCAGAGTGAAATTCAGCTCTCAAGGTATCTTTAGCGAAACGGCTATGCCCCAGCTCCATTATGTCATAATCCATACACGAGGGTTATAAATCAATTTGACGTGCATAATAATCTAAAGATGGATCCGAGATGCCTATTTAACGTTACCAGAGGTCCAACGTTCGTAAGAGGACAGTTTTTGGCTGATCCAACATGATCCTTAAATCTCTTCACCATAAAATGAAAATAACTGGAAAAAAATGCAGTCGCATACAAACTGAGGCAAATCCGGGCAAAAAATGGGCATTTTTTTCCACCCAGTTTTAACGTGGGGAGGAGGATTCAAAAGTATAAGATTGGACGAGTCAAAAGTGACGGATCTATACTCAAAACTCACAATGCAGTAAGTAGGCAGAGAGATGTGGCGAGTTTTTGCTTTTGTGCGAATTTACGTTTTATTTCTCTCTATCTGCCTGTCCTCCACACTTTTATGGATTTTGCGAATAGCTGGAGCAGCCACTTAGGCCATTTCGTCGGTAAAGGGCTTAGGACTGGATTATGTGAGGAGATGGCTGGAAATGAGATGCGACACAAAGTTCATTATACAACACGAAAATACATCCTTGGCTCTATGCAAACGAAAACGCAGGAAAAATCCCCCACAAAAAATCATTATGTGAAATGAACACAAGCAAAATGCTAACACAAAATGCAGCAGAATTTGCAATGATCAACTTACAAAAAAGTGAGGTATCCAGAAGATGTTTTCATGACAACAAATACCAATAAAAATACCGCAGGAATCTGACATTACCTATCACGTGGTATTGGGAAATTCATGTAGTATTTTACTTCATACCGATAGTAGGGTACTGAGTTGAATTGAGTTGAATACCGAAAAAGAAGCTCATGTAGAGTTAAAGAGAATGTTTAAAAATCAGCTAAGTCAAACTTTTTAAAAGAAAATTTTAGATTAAAATCAACCATTTGCCATGTGGCATTTAGTTTCAGGAAGAGTACTTTAAGTGACTTATCAAAATTAGCTTAAAATGGAAAGGTGTCCAAAATGAGTTTTTATGACAACCAAGTACTCATAAAAGTACTGTAGAAATCTAACAATACAAACCGTTTGGACACCCTTCCTTGTTGAACAAATTGATAAAAAATTTCACTTTGTCCAAATTGTATTGGAGTATGGTAAGAGGTATGAAAATCAGGATTTTTTGATGACATAATACTTGGTCTTGTTAAAGTTCATCACATTTTGTCCCAGCCTGAAAATCTACACATGTAGATTTGGAAAGTTTCAACATCTCTAGGAGCATTTTACCGTAACACTTTGAAGAATGTGGATCAAATCGAGCATGTGGTTACTCTTGGATGCACTTTTTATGCAAAAAGCAAAGTGTGAAAAGCAGCAAAGAACAGCACCAGAATTTTATTTTCGCAAAATTCTGTACACGAGTGCAAGATGAAAGGTTGGATATTCGCAGTTGATATTCGCTAGGGAGATTTTGCACTTATGTCAGGAATTTATGAATTTTTGAACATGATGAATTTTAGTCAACTACAGTTATAAAAAAATGTTTGTTAAATCTGCTAAATCTGTTAGCTCCCTAACCACATCAAGGTTACGAGGCAGTTAAAACTGACGTGAAAATGGCGTCAGAGGAGCTATAAATAACCATCAAGTTTGCCACGAAACAGATTATAATCGGCTAAAGTTGAACATCCTTTGGCTGGATTCGCATTCACAAAACGAGAATCAATTAACGAGCCAATGGGTGCATCCCCGTTGTGCTCGATGATGCGTGCGATGGGTCAATGTTAGACCAGTGGTCATCCTCTTCCCCCAATTGCCTCAATCTTTCAATCCTTCCAACGGATCTGGATGCAATTACCGGTGGGGAAATTCGTTTGTCTTTGGCCAACCCCTAACCTCGGCTTGGAGCAGCAGCCACTTTGGACAAAGTCCAATATCATCTTAAAATCAATAATAATTCCGGAGCACATTTGTGTATCAGTAGTGGATACTCTTCTCGGATGGGTGCAAAATAACTACCTTTGTATGCACCACCAGAGAAGATCGTGGCAAAACAAACGCAAAAAATCATTGATCCAAATCTAATAATACGTATTTGGACCTTTTTTTCTCGCTGTTCCTCTTCTTTCGATTACATTTCAACGATGTCGGACATCGGCATTATTATAGACTAAGATAATCACTATTTGCTTTTGGCTATTTCCAAGTTTTCCGAGCAAAAAAAGATGCGAAAACAATGATGCCAAGCAATGCGTGTACCAAGACATCTTAAGACAGAAGCATTGGAGGTGGAGTAAAAACGAAAAACGTTACAATATTGCAGTTTGTTGTGTCCATGTGTCAGTTTAGAATGATAAACGAAGGTCAAAGTAAGAGCTTGACCAAGTCCATGTTGATTGATCATATAATATGGTTCATAACAAAATTTGCTACTCAATTTCCCTAACTTTCCCTAACCAAATCTAATTAATTTACCTGACACATCAAATAAAAAATGTCACGTGTAGGCCTAACTGCAATTAACTATGTTTTTTGTGTTTTTCTGTCAGGATGACTAGCCAAATCCTCAATTGAATTTCCCTGACTTTGTCAGGTATTTTCAAACGCTTTTTGGAAAATTTCCAGAAAATTTAGAAAAAACGATTTTTACAGATTCAGAATTAGCCCACATTTTTGTAGGAAGAAATAATATAATAATAATTAAAAGACTGCCATAGACGAAAGTTTTGAAAAATTACAAGATATATTGGATTTCTAGTGTATCAAAATTAATATCGCTTCGAACACTAGTGGTTGAAACCACTAGATCTCAAACACTGCATTTTTGAGGACTTCTTTGAAATATTAAGAAATTCTTCAAAATGACGTAAACGACATAGCCGAATTTTTTTTAAACAAAAATAATGCATTTTAGGTGAATTTTTCATAAGAATAATTAATAATAACGATAAGAAATGATAATGAAAACACCGTGGGTGAAATTGTTAGAAAAAGTAAATCAAAAATACACCTTTTATAATGCTTTTCATGAGATACTTATACCAATCAAACTAGCTGTGGCAAAACAACATTCCAGACATTATGCATTTCCCTGATTTCCACCTGAATTTCCCTGACGTAATGATCAAAATGTCTAAATGTCACTAATTTCCCTGACCACATTTCATTTCCCTGACTTTTCCAGACGGCATTAACCCTGTATAAGCAATGTAATCAAGTTTTCAAACAAGTAAACACCCTATAGAAAATGCTGGGGCAATGACCTGATTCATTATACGTAGTGTCCAACATGGAAATTTAATTCTCAACATTTGTAATATCAATTTGAGGACGTCATGAACAATGAGTAATGTACCCCCATACAAGTGGGAAAAACCCACTAGTTGACCGCTTTGCCAACACAACAAAGGGTAGATTAATGTGAGAAGCTGTCCTATACTGCTTCTAATCCCACTTCCAAATATTTAATGAATTATTAAGGTATTCATATTAAGTGCGTTTTAATTGTGTTTGGCGATTTTCATTAGGTGACAACTCACTCGAAACATTGCCCTCGTCAATCAGGCTCTCGTTGATATCACACTGTTTTCATTATCAAATCGCTAGCTGGTCTTTCGCACGAAAATTAAATACTTTCGAAACAAATTGGTCGGTCATTTAAAACTCGCGAGTTATTAACTTTGGCTCATTTCAATTAATTTTACACAGGCCATTACGTAAATGACACGTATAATTACAAAAGGCTGCATGCTTTGGTGATTATAGGAGAAAACGAAATACGAAAGCCAGCCCATAGACTTAGGCCTTCGATGTTTGAATTTTGAAAAATATTCACTGAAAAGCATTACTGAAAAATAGTAGGAATAATTCATAACAGGCGCAACGCAATTTTTTGACATTCAAATTATCTTTTTGTGTAAATCGTGTTTTTTACGCCATATAATATGGAGTTGTAAATGGGCAGATATGTCCAATTGTCGCGAATATTCATATAATATTATGGACCTGTTATGTCCAAATCATCAACTAATCATACATTAGTTCAACTGAAAAATAATGGCCTGATAGCATTAATTTGTCAATTTGTCATACATGTGCCAATAATGCCCAAATAATGCCCAATTTGTACAATTGTCAAATAGAACTGGATGATACATGTATGTTCAAATGTGCCTAATATTCACATACATGTATATGAACCTGTCATATGTCCAAGTCAACAAATATATTTAATTCCCAAATAATTAACTGATAATGTCTAATTTGTCCATTTGTCATGATGATCTGGATCTTGCATGTACAAATGTGCCAATATTCAAATATGGACCTGTCAAATGTCCAAATAAAATGTGTTCAATTCCCAAATAATGGACAATGTCTAATCCGTTCGTTAATCATAATTATATGATCGTCACTGGGAAATTCCAGCGCGACGAGAGCGTCACCTTGATGATCAAGGATCTCCAGTGGGACACACTGAGATCCAG
>JAQGAF010001651.1:0-28820 GCA_034687865.1 Kryphioiulus occultus
TTCTAAAAGGCTCATGCATTGAGCTTCCCGTCTCGATCGCAACGTATCCCATTGCAGACTTTTGATCAATTCGGTAATTTTTAAACATGTACATCATCAGGTCAGGATAACCACTCTTATCGTAAGCGTTTTTATGATGAATGCCAATAAATTAATTTGAACTCAGAAATTCGTTTTCATATCAACCGGTTTCTGAAATTCTGAAGCTAAATTTATTCTCGTTCCAATTTCTTTGATTGAAATCGAGATATTCCGTATGCTAAAAATAATCTAAAATACCCAAATCATAATCCTCGTGCGTCACATGGGCTTACAGATTAAGTCGCTGAGCAAAACCTAACACGAAAGCTGTATTAACGTATACCCACGTAGTTCTTGTACTTGCAGGACGTCCATAACCTTCTTTCCAATGACTATCCCTTGAGTAATTATAAATTAACATAATATACAGTATGATACATTGAAGTATATTGCGCCCTAAATGCTTTGCAGAAGTCCACTTTGAATTTTGGGTGCGTGAAGTCGAATTCGACTCTAATAAATAGGCTATGACCTTTATTTCACACGTCGATATTATTTGAACAAAGAATGACATTTATAAGTTGTGGACTTAAATTGTTGACACTTTTACGAAACAATTTTATCTCACATGAAATGCTCGGCTTATACATGTATAATACAGTAGACCTACATGTGCAAGTAACTGAAAGTTAACTGCAAGCTACATGTACTGTACAAGTATATTGACTGTCATTGACAGTTGGTGGCACAAGTCTTTCAAAATCGTCTTTCGTGAATCGATGTAAGTTATTAGCTTAAAAAAGCAGGCATTGTTACAAAATGTGCAATAGTTGGCGTTATTATTTTCTGATAGATGTTATTATTTTCTAATACTAGCGAATTATCTTCTAAAAATGCGATTTCTCACAGTCAATTTGATCTTCCAATTTTGGAGCACTTTTTCGGCGCATTTCTTGATCCCTTATTGCAGGTGATTTCACTTGCATGTACATGTACATGTATTTGATAGCGTTGTTATGTGGCGATAAAACTCATTCACTGTACATTAGAAGTTTTTATTGATCTATAAATGGTGACATGCACGTGTCTGTACCTTAATCAGGTTATCTCCAGTTTGGTTATCTCCAATTGTCAAGTTAATCGATATTTCTTCTTCTTTGTTTATCACTATGTTTTCTGTCATAAGGCTGAAAAGTAAATTTTATAAAAAAATCCTTGACTTAGTGTTTATTTCAAATTTTAATTATCGGTTCAAAATTGTATTCAACTGATTCAGCGCATATTTCAAGAATTTAAAATTTAAAATGCTAGCTACTGTCTCAACGATTTATCTATAATAAATATACACTACATGTACAACTCGCAAATATTCTACTGCTTTCTAGAAATCTAAGTTTCGAAATTGTTAACACGTGTCCAAATAAATTTACTTTACAATATTAATAGGGAGTTATCGTTTTTTTCGGCAGCTCACATTTCGGCACGAAATCCATCAAAGCTTACGTCACATCCGGATATTTCGGCAGCTCTGTACGAAATGTCACTATTTCAAACGAAATCCAACACAACATTTCGTCAAACCTTTCTCGTCACGAAATAAAATTTTAAGATGGCAGTGTTGCCAAACCCAATTGGCGCAATATACCTATTTTATTCCTGAATTTCCCATACCATATAAACAAGGCACTTCCATCGGCCTTTCCTTATTTGACACAGCTATTTTTTGAAATTGAAAACGAGACAACATGGAAGAACTGTGTATAGCTACGTTTTACTTTGATGAAGATGGGAACGAAGTGGTAGAGGACGAGCAGCTTGAGGTTATTAAATGTCTATATGTATAATTTATCAGGTAGCAAAAATAATTTCCATTTAAACACAATTAGGATATTCCAACACCTGCAGTACCAGAGGGGACAAATGTTTCACTTGCAAGCAGGAAATTTGCATGTATGTTGCCATATTTAGAGCATAAGTTACTTTAAAACAGATGACATATGTTGTTTATACTTTATATGCTATGTTAACAGTGAAAACCCTGATGCAGCTCTATCTGTGCGACCTTCTATCAATAGAAGATTTATGCTTGCTGCAACAAAGAAATAAATGGGAGAAATGGCATGAACGGATACCCTTTTCCTTAGATGAGTTCACAGACACACAATGCAAAGAACTATTTCGCTTCAGAAAAGACGATCTGTACCGGTTATGTCTTGCCCTTAAATTTCCAAAAAAAATGTGGTCTGCCAGTGGCCATGCCTTTACTGATACTGTAAATCACATGTAATATACTGCAAACTTCTTGATGTCAACTCTGATTACTAATTTCATGTTGTTCGTTAGGTATAGAAGGACTGTGCATACTTCTCTGTAGGTTAGCAACTCCTGCAAAGCTATCCTTTCATGTGGATATTTTTCACCGATCCAGAGCCGCTATATCGCGCATATTTTTAAAAATAATCAGTTTTGTGCATGAAAACTTCCACAACAGGGTCGCAACATTTCAACATGATTGGCTGGATGCAGATACTCTTGAAATGTTTGCTGAGGTATAATACATATTTTTTCACATATGCATGTGCCATTCAGTTAACTGTTCACCTATATCTTCCTATTCAGAGCTGTTCTCTGTCAGGGTCACCATTGCCTAACATTGTTGGATTCATAGATGGAACTGCCAGGGCAATTTGCCGCCCAGTGCGCATGCAACAAGAGCAATACAGTGGGCATAAGCGTCATCATGTACTCAAATACCAAGCAACAACATTCCCTAATGGAATTGTTGGTAGACTTGATGGCCCTTACAGTGGTCGTCGGCATGATGCATTCATGCTGCAAGAAAGTAAAATTCTTAACGAGATTAGCAGACTTTGGGTTGCTGATAATGGCAGCCATTATCGCCTGTTCGGTGACAAAGGGTACAGCAATACGAAGTACATTGCAGCTCCATTTAAGGGAGAATGCACGGAGGCACAGGAGGCATTTAATTCAAAACTTGGTCGTATAAGATGTCATGTGGAGTATGGGTTTGGGAAAGTGGTCAATCTTTTTCCGTTCACAGATTACGTGAAGCAGAACAAAATGCTTCTACAACCGGTGCCTGAGACGTATGTTGTTGCTACACTTATTGCGAATTTACATACCTGTTTATATGGGAGTCAAACATCGCAATTCTTCAAATGTAACCCTCCAACCTTGGAAAGGTACCTGCATTAAAAATAAACGCATTACAAATGCATTTTAACCTATAACTTTGTAAATGTTGGCTATTATTGTAGCATTAGTTTTCTTTTTGACAATGAACATTTATTTCTTTGCGGATTTTAAAATTTCCAGCATATGCATCATAATTTGGTCGTGAACCTTGTTTTGCTCCATATGGTTTTTTTCTCGTTCCAAATCCAACTCTAAACATTGCTGTTTCAATATTAGCTCCTGCTCCTGTCTTTTCTTTTCAGTCTGATGACGATCCTCTTCCAGATTCATCCTGCATTCTTCTATAGTCATTTGATGTTGGCGGAATTCAATTTCCGATCTAATCATCTCCTTTCTTGACTCTATCTCACTTAATTTGGAATCCTGCTCAACTTTGGCTTTCTTGACTACTAAGTCTGCAAAATCAAGAACTTCTGCCCGACATCTACGCACAATGTTTCGATGGGGAGGTCTGCTGTCTTGATTGTCTACTGAAGAAATGGCAGACTTATTAAAGGCTATGTTATGGGGACTATCCTTAATAACGTTAATACCTTGAATGTTTGTGATGCTGGCTGAAGTTGAACTTTCTGTACATCCAGATGTCCATGACGACTCACCAAATGCCTCCCTGGAAGCTGCTTGCTGTCTTTCTGCATTTGCAACAGCTCTATCTTCTCGACTTGTACCAGGTAGACTGCCTACATTCTGAGCACCGTCGTCCATGATAGGCAAAATTTCTGCAGCTTTCATCATGTCACTGACATTTTCAAGGAAATTTGCTCGTTCATTCCACTGAAGTTCAGTTCCTGTCCTAATGACATAATACAGGCAATATTGTAATTACAATGCATCAAGCATCCAGAATGTACTATTACCTGTTAACATCATCCATCATTTCTTGACGGAACTTTTTCACTAAAAAAGTGCATCTATCAATGACCTGGCGGCGAGATGGTTCGAAGCTTGCCTCATTTCTCAGAATCTGTAGCACAGTATCCCATGCAGCCACACCATATTCAAATGGGTTGGTCTGCAGTACAGCATTAAGCATGACAATATCTGCAGCAACATAGAATTTTCGTGGGCCACCACTAGATGTGCGGTTTGTGCTACGGCTACCTCAACAGCCTCTACCACGTCCTCGTCCCCTACCTGTTGACACCTAACCAATGTTATGCATGATTTACATTATGGGGACCTAACCTTAACCTAACAATACCATACATATGCATCAGTGAACTTACAATTTGTGGTCGGGAATCGTTTTTTCCATTCTCATTAACGAGTGATTAATCTTTGGTAACAAATTCATCAGTTGAGTTGCCTTCAAATACCATTGGTAAAAGCCTCTTGTGCACAACACCAGTGTGATGAGCCCGTGCGGTTAGTTCCTGTCCAATGTAGCACCCTTTGTGAAAACTAACACCATGTAAATAATCCAGTGTGACCAGATAACGTATAACATGTTCAACGGTACGGCGCTTCAACCTGCAGACGCCATTTCGTTTTTCGGCATTGTATTTCGTGACGAGTAAAACGATATCCCTTTACCAAAAAACGGACGACAAACACTTTCAGGTTTGACTTGCATTTCGTTTTTCGGCATTGTATTTCGTGCCGAAAAAAACGATAACTCCCTAATATATCATTATCTCTGATTACGAAAATGTCCAAATGCAAATTATGCTTGCTTACCAGGAATGCATAGCTTGCTACACAAACGCAGCGTTACAACAAGCTCTAATGGTTTTAAAGCCAAGCTTTTGAGCTTCATTTCATTCATTTTAAATGATAAGTCGTACCTTTTGTTTTCGGTTTTTACATCACGGAGCAGCTTTATAATTCCCTGTAATAAGTGCATTCATGTCAAGAGGTCATTCAAACACATGAATGTGAATTAACTGCTTGCTTTCATCTCCCCGAAAAAGCGTATAATTAATCACCAAAGCACTTTTTAGAAGAAATGAAACATATCTTTTATCTTTATTTCATCTTTCTTATAATAAAAAATATAATGTTAATGATAATTATTTTTTCTCCTCATTTGCGTTAGTTTCTTTCATAGTATTCGTCATATGGGGGTTTGTTTTGAAATGCCAGCATTCTTTTTATTAACTTAAGGCACGTGTATAGGGGAATGTTCATGCAACCTATTTACTTTTCTAATTTCGCTTTTATGCTGGAATGCAGACTTTCGGTTATGAATATTCTTTCAACCGCTTATTAAGGTTTAAGTGTAATTAAAAGATTCAGTTAACAACAGGCACGCTAACGATCAATGTCGGATTATGTTCATAAGTACTTGTATGAAAAACGAAGCTTTTGCGCACGGGATTAAGGCTCCAATTCCTTATGCTAAATCCCCACATACATGTAAATATCATATAAACATACATTTTATTCAGCTGTTCGGCTGTAATTAAGGTTTATTCATGTCTAGGAAATGCCTTTATTTGCATATCTGGTTTGGCCAAATAGTAATTTGTTGTGTGCTCAGTGCGATTAGGTTGTCGATGCTTCTGGACATAACATTTGCAAATTATTTTTGATTGGTTCTTATATTTTCTCTTGTCTGATGATTTGCTATGAAACTTTAACTCAAATTAGTGTTTACACTACTGCGTCACAAATAAAACCGCACAATCAGATGTGTGTCTTCACGTTTATTCTACAAAATAACATTGGTTTCAGATCTGAATGGTTTTCATGGACGATTCCTTATTGTCATGTTTTGCATTACGTACACGTATGTAGGTGAAATAGCATTAAGTGTGTAAACGTCTCCAGAGATTTCCATTTGTTAAAAATAAATGTTTGTTACAATAAAAGTCAGTCGTGAGTTTAATTTCCCTGCCTTTACACTGTATGTAAAGTGAATTCTTCAGCCATCATGAAACCATGGGCAGCCAATGAGGTTTATAGCATTTCGTCGTGAAAAGCTATTTTTTTTTATTTTTCATATCTATATATGCAAAATGTCTGACATTGCGATGACATATTCTACGAGCAATTTCGCAAAAGCCATTCCGCATTCAAGCTGACATTTTCTAATAAAAAACTGGGAACCTGTAAATGCCAGGACTTGTATTCATCGCTGCATTATTGCATCGCATAGCGACCTTACGATTAAAGTCGGTTTGTTAAGCTAAATAATTAAAATTGTGGCATGACATATTAGAGAAGTGATCTCTGGAATTTTTGATCAAAATTTCACTTCTATAGTACGTATTTAGCTGCTCTACTCTTCATTTTGTAGGGGAATATGGGTCTTGAATAAAACGCACAACCATCACGTACCATTGCTAATTGAAGCAACTATTCAATCGTTGTAATCCGGTCAAATTTACAGTATTATCCTTTTTTAAATACAGTACATGTATTAGTTTAATTTTAATTCTTGTTTCAGCGAACGGGTATTGCCTATTGATTTAAAAGCGAAATTTCAGCTGACGTTACAACGATTACATGTACATGTATTTGCTAGTGACGGAGGGGGTGCGATTATGTTACGAAGGACAGCAGTTTCAAGAGAAATTTCCATGAGAACAAAGCATGTCAGTTACATTTATTTAATGTTGTAAAATAAAATAAAACATACAACTTCTAAAATTGTCAGACTAGCACTTATTCTCACGGTGTAGAACATTTTTAGCCTTAAAAGTTTCTTTTGCTTGGTGGACTTTACCCATTGTTGGATTTCGCCCTAAACAGGGCTCTCCCAGGCCTGGCAAACATGAAAAAGTCAGGGAAAACCTACACTGTATTTCTATTTAACACAATGCCGACTGATGACTGTTTCCTCCTTTTCTTCAATTTTGGCAAATGCTTGAACTACAGTTGTAGGTTTCTGAACGATTTCTGAACAAATATGCGTGAAATTAAACAATTTAAATATTCACGTTATAATATTCTGCAATTTTTTTTAAAACTTTTTTAAAATTGCAGAAAATCGTTCAGAAAACTGATGGATAAAAATTAAGTTGCCCCGAATCTTTTTTTCTTCGGAAATTAAAAACACGCCTTTAAGGACTGGATGCTTTACTTCAGCTACTTGTCAATCATTAATTGTTATTGAATATGGCATACATATAATTGTGAGATGTTCCATGACAATGTTTCGCATTTGTAACTCGGAAGTCCACACTCCCGACTGTGCCAAATGGCGCGTACTTCCACATTCGATAACAAGTCGTGTTTTATATCCCTTTCATACTGAACATTCAAATGCAAGTAAGTCGTTATAAAATTTTCACGTCGTCGTTTGTTGAACCGTGCACCCCTAAAGAGATCGCAGTCTACTGCTGAGGCTTCAACTACAATGACAATAAATTGGCAACAATGGAAAATCCTATCGACTAAGAAGTTTGCTGTCGTTAGAAATTTTCAGCGTGCATGCACATCATTTCAATAAAACTAACGCATTTGTTTGAAGAGATGGCGTCTGATCTCTTTTTCCACTTTCAACTATCTTATGCATATCAGAAATTGGCATCATCACAGTTTCCCCAAGAAACTAAAGCGATGCGCCAATCGTAAACACTCGCTTCATTGCATCTAAAATGGGCTAACTCGTATATAACAAACTTTGTTATATACCAGTTTCTTATGCAAAAAAGCTTGATCCAAGAGTTTGATCTGCTTAAGTTTTTTTTATAGATAGGAGTGCCGTTTTATAAAATGTATGACCCAGATATACTATATGGTTCCCGAGTACTTTCATGATTATGCAACTTGCTCTTACATGTGCATTGTTGTAACAGGGTCGGGGAAAGTCAGGGAAGAGAAAAATGGTCAGGGAGAGCCAGGGAAAACACCGTTTTAAAATGGCATGTAGTTTCTTATGAAAGGCGAAATTCTATTGATTTTGAAAAGAATTTAACATGGCGTAGACTAAAATAGTGTATTGTGGGCCCATTTTCCAAAAAAAAATCGCATTCAGCGTAACGTTCATTACTAGATGTATATTTACACTAGAGATTTGCCAAAATTTCGCCTATGCTTAGTTTTACATTTTGACATTTTTTTAAATCCATCATTTGTGACACGTACTTCTTCTAAAATGTGCACAGAAATATGTGTAAGATCCATCATTGTTAATGTTTTTAACGTCGATAATATTGGTCCAATATTCTCTGAATATGCATTTAATATTAACACATTTTTTGTGCATAAATGTGGGGAGAAGCCCCTCATTTAAGATCGGGTTTTTCTAAAAATTTCTCCTGCAGCGTGTTTTTACATCGTATATTTCCCAAGTATATGGGAAATTTATTTGGGTTGGTCAGGTAAATTCAGATAAGTGATTTTCTACATTTTAGTACGAACTCTGTAGAACAATATGGAGTAGTATTTGAACAGGTTAAAAAGATATGGGAAGCTAGGATGCTTGTCACGTCACTTATAGGAAACTCCCTTCAGGTCACGACGAAAGATACCCTTCGATCTGACCTTTTCGAAATGTCAGATTGCCTTTAAATCATACTTGCATGCATCCTGGGCATGTTCATTCAACAAAGCATAACAAACATAAATCAGTCGATAGATTTTATTTACAGAGCTTTCAAATCGTAATTCCAGGTTGTAGTATACATGTTCATGAGCAAAGTTGTCAATCATATATGTAAGCATGTGACAACCAATACTGCATTATTTGCCAATATAATACATGTGCAGTATTATAGTGAATCCATCATACCACTTATCACAAAAAAATTATTATTCTGTGAACTCTACCGTATGAGCTGCTAGCACTTGCATGTAACTGTGGAGAAGAACTACCGGTAATAACTGCGTCGTTTTTAACTAGCGACTTGTTCTCAGTTTGCTATCCCGTGCCCTGAATTATCAATATGCCAGTCATGAATCACTAGTCATAATATCGTTCCAGTTAGTTAATGCTGTTCAAAATATTGTAACTTTTTATATCCACACATCCTAATGTTGAACAAAAAATGCCACAAGCTGTCGAAAATGTCGGCACTATAATGTTGTTATACATTCTTTTTTACTGGAAGGACATCTTTAAAAGACGATTTTGTAGTAAACAGATAAATTTGAAATGAATCCCAAAGGGCTTGAAGTTTGCCTCTAACAATGGCATACTTTGATTATTCACAATGTAAAGAATAAATGCTTGTCAGACTGGATACCAACTTCGTGAGTTTTTCCTCTGTCATTGCCATTATAAATGCCTTAAATATGTTAAGCGCTTTTATTTCGATAAGAATAAATCATTTGTGACAAGATGAGTTCAACATTCTCATATACACTCTGACAAATACCCAATCTTCTTTTTTATATATATATTTTTTATTAAATCCATCATTTTTTCGGTTTTGACTGCTTGCTATTCCGCTGATGGAATAGTGATGGCACTAAAAGAAGATTTCTCGCTAAATGAATAAATTTTCACATCGATCACGCTCATCAATTTTTCCTTAGTTTAAGTGATCCTTTTTATCGCATTTTTGCCAAAGTCGAAAAAAAGGTTAAAAAGGCCACTAATTCAAAACTTTGCAGGAAAGTGTTTTTTTAATTTCAGGCTGCTGTGGCTAATCTGTGTCAGTTTCATTGCATTTATGTTGAGTAAGAAAAGTCTTATTAAATTAGAAATTTCGCTTTGATACTTTATATACTGTAGACTAATTTTTACTCTTCGTGGTTTTCTCAAATTGCTCCCTAGACGCTCGCTCTATACATGTACATGATATTCAGGTTGATAAATACACTACCAAAAAGTAAAACGTTTATCTGGCAAAGCACCAGTGCAGAAAGTGTTTGTTTTTGTCTTTCCAACAAAATAGAGGCGACGACGTCCTGATTGACGTGGACAATAATTAAATTAGTCAAATTTACGCTAACTGATGAAAAATTGTATGACTTAACAATTAAGATGTCGCAAAGTAATTGTTCCTAAATGTCGTCTTATCAGCTACTGTAGTTAATTGTTATACCAATCGATCGACGTGACTTATGCTCCTTGAATTATTTTGTGCTCCAGCAGGCTTTTAGAAATTGATTTTTTTTTAATTTCAGGGGAAAATTTTTACGTCAGTACATTTATCAACGCTGACGGTCCTCCTGCAGTTAATTTACCGGTAAGGTACTGACTATTTTAATTGCTATAGACAGGTGTAACTCAAACTATGCATTGTTGCTAATCCATGGCGGAGTTTGAAACCTTTTCGTGGTGTTTTCGATGTTGGAATTATACAGTAGAAACTGGTTCCTCATACCTATCAATTTAAAAAATCAGAGAAATTAAGAATCTACAGTATACATGACTTAATATATTACTTAAAACAGGGTGGCTGGCCTCCTAGAAAACCTGGAGGAGTCAGGGAAATTGATTTGGTCTGGAAAAGTCAGGACAATACATTCAATGTCTGGAAATTTGTTGTGACACAATGATTTTGGTTGGTGCATATACAGTATAATTATCCCAGAAATATAGTAGAAGAGCTATACGTGTATATTTGTGCTCTACGTTTTATGAAAATTTCACCTACAGCGTTTTATATTACATTAGCATTTCCTAATATTTCCTATGAAAAATCCATTAAAATATACCTAAAATCCTTTATTTCTGCTAATTTTTGTTAAGAAATGGCCTACGGCGTTCCTAAATAATAAATATGGCAGTTAACACCTCAACAAATGTTTATATGGATGATATTTTTAATAAGTATTTACGTTAAAATTGTCTGAGAATTTTCCAAAAAGTGTCTGGAAAACCTGGAAAAGTCAGAGAAATTGAATTGAAGATTCGGCCAGTAATCCTGTTATAAGTGCTTGTCACTCATCGTCTTGCTCACTACGCCGTTCCATATTAAGTAGTCTTTCAGGTATTTGTTACAACCCCACTATTTTAAGGACGGATTCAGCAAACTTTATCAAACATTTTGATGTAACGTATTTTTGAGAGGAGACAAATTTTGATTGCACATCCTGAAATAGCAGCTGGGGTTGTTTACCGTCTATAATTCTGCATGCGAGCAATCATGATATGTAAGTTGAATTACTCAACACCCCTGTTGGGCAGCGACTGTGTTTGCGACCTAGAAACTTCTATCAGACCTTCTTTTGCGCTTATGAAGACCAAGCGACCAACTGAGTGGGCCTACATTATAGATGTAATTAGCGAAACTTGTTAGCTGGTATTCATTTCCACTGTATAATTAATTCCAAGCCGATTGATTTTATGCTATTTCGCGGAGGGCAGTTCATTGCACATTTGATACTCACTGGAGCTGGCAAAATTCACTTAAGTTTGCTTAAATTAGATTAGGAAGACGGAACGAACTTTCATCGCAAGGCGAGTGCATCGGGCCGGCCCCGTTTCTGTGCCATTATATGCGCTGTTGTAATTAAAATTAATTATCCACGAACCACTCTACATGCGGTGATAATTCAATTCAGCAATGTTTTGTAAAGAGAACCAATCCTTTGCTTTCAATGCGACGCGACGGCTTCATTTAATTAACATGGCAGCTCCCCTCACTGACGTGCTTTGACAGATACACGGGAAGGTAATAAATGGAACCGTTTTTAGTTTTTCTTTTAATTAGAGCTAGGGCAATGATTTTTCGAGATGAAATTAATCTTAGCACGTCGAGAAATCCTCAGTACTTTTAATTTCGCCACCAGCCATTGACTCTGATATCCGCTAATTAGCCGTGTGGGGGCGACGATACAATTACGAGTCTTTATCAGCCTGTTTCTGGAATTGCTCCCAGCTAGCTCTACACTGTGTGCACACTCGGCTTCATCAACGTTATTCCGAGCAATTTGATATTAATGTACGCTCTTACCTAATTGTCAAATTAGCGAACAACCAAATTAAGCGCAGGCTTGTGGTCCTGAAGAACTAGCTATCATCGAGGCGATGTCAGACGCTCCTCATCAACGTCTGTTTTTGCCCCAAGAATTGCTGGAGCGAGAATACGTTCACTGTACAAACTTTCAACAGCATTAGCGTTGGACGAATTGGGTTAAGCCAATGCAAGTTTTCGAATACAATGTTTGCACCATAATGTACATGTACATGGCATGCAGGGTTCTCACCGAATCTGGGAATTCTGAGAAAGTCAAACGTTTGAAAACGTTTAATTATAATTTCAATCCAGAAGGTATTTCAAATGTTGATTATCGCGTGTACTGTGGTTTATAGGGTTAGCTAAATCAGAAATTGCATTGTAATCACAAAAAAGTGTCATTCTTGTATGCTAAACAATTCCGAGTTGAAATATTAGTATTTTGTGCACATTTTGAGCAGGACGAAATGTAAACTATTCTCATTGTTTCTCCAATTGTTTTTTCCATACCATGTAATATGATAATTATGAAAATGTGGCTATTGAGGCTATGTTACGTGCATTGCTATCTGCTCATAGATTATTTTATTTTGTTATTATGAAGGGAATCCTCAAATACTGTGAACATTTTATATACATGTAAAAATGTATGCAATTGATCTGACTAGGTGTGCATTTGTAGACTATTTGCGTAGAATCGACCATTTGCTTCTATCATTTGCATAATCCTTTGACTCAGGTGCAACCTTATCCCAATTGTACTGGTGCATATAATTGCACACTTTACGTTTCATTACAATATCAATCTCTGGGATTTTCATTATTGCTATATGATGCCTCTAAGTCATATTTTGGAAGAAAAGAAGCAATCTTGAACTAAGATGCGTTTCCTCGATATGTGAAACCATTTTCTTGTCATATTTCAAAGCTTAAAACACTAGAAGCTGTACTACCCACAGATTATAATTTTAGTACTCTCTCGGTGATAGTTCAGCTCGTGTTATATTGCTTTATCTCTTCTCATTTCTAAAACCACTTGAAACTCAAGTCGGGCGACACGTCATGAAAATAACACTTTGAGTACATTTCGGGCACATTCCTGGGCCTTTTACCACCAAATAAAACCTTATTTAATGCCGTTTAAGGTCGTAATCCGGTTTAATTGCTAATGCAAATATTATCTCTTGTTCCTGGAAAGCTGCTATAACTTGTTTGGTCAAATGGTAGCAGCGCACACACATACTGTACATTTCGATTTCCTGAAATCTCTGGTGTTTTACCAACCGTTAATGCAAACACACTTAAATTATGTGACATCTTAAGATAGGTTTCCTAGAATTTTAGGAAACTATGCTTTTAGAATCGTAATTAAGATGGTGTTATATGACATGTTTATTTACGAGGTGTCCCCCAAAAATAACTGTGCTGAATTTTTTTTAAACTTGTATAAGACTGACATGAAATTACAACATATGTCTTTCAAAGTATGACCCTTATCTACAAGTCAAGACTTGTTTCAACCCGATCGGTTGAGTCAGTGCTGCGCTACATATGTTTTAGTAAGGTCATGTCACAATACCTCTTTCTATTTCCTATGGAAACTACAACATTGAGATATGTACCACAATAGCTCGCTTGAGCACACAACGCTTTAAATTCGAGAGTTTTTAGGAAAGCAAAAAATCTCTACATTTACACAACTTTACTGCAGCCTAGTCCTAACCCGAATGTTGAAAAAAAAGATAATAATAGCTTTGACCATTGACCTGTTTAAATTGCAAACGTAACGACGTACTCAGACAGCCTTACTCAAACGGAGATAGCGCAGCACTGACTCAGCCGATTGAGTTTGACAAGTGTTGACTTGTAGCTAAGGGTCGTATTTTGATGGACATAAATTGTAATTTCATGTCAGTCTTATATAATTCAAAATAATAATTCAGTACACTTACTTTTGGGACAGACCTCGTATCAGAGAAACCTTTATAAACATGTTGTAAATACTTCTAGGAACTACAGTATTTGACTATGAATGCCATTGACTGTTAATTGAAATGAATTTTATTCTGAATTCTCTCAGTGTAGAAATTTAAAACAGAAATATTCCACGAAAAAATGACATTTAATAAAATGATTCCTATGAAAAGAAATAAATAGTGCCTATTCAATTTAGTCAACGTCGTAAATGTGTAAAAAAAATAAACGCTTTTTATACACTGTATATGGCACAATTTCACTTCAGAGCCCCTTAAAATCAGTAACCGAATAGGGTTTATCGTATTTCACTTTGTCATTGGAGCAAAGATATCACAAAATATGCCTGTTTATCGACATTTTATTTCAATGGTTTCGTATTTGTTCATGGTTGCATCGCTTGGAAATTTATGTGGACCATTGTTTGCCTTAACATACGCTCAAATGCAGGGCTTTGAGAATAAATGCCACACGTTTGTATTTCAAAAATATATCCTATTTCATTGGCTTCATTCATCTGTCAATGAAAACCATCAAGGCTTTGTTACTTACCATGGATCGTTTTTTGGAAAACAAACATCGACCACGAACAGCAATTAACCAGTTGGGCATGACGTGTGTGACCAAGAGATGAATTCCATTAACGTCAAATAGAGTTGGTAAAGTTGCGAAACAGTAAATTGAAAATAAACTTATTTTTATTTTCAAAGTTCACTAAATGCAGCTTCACTAATTGTTCGTTGAAAGTTCACTTTACAATCTACATTGTTAGTACACTGTATGTCACTTCCCCTGATTTTGAAATGCTTTGCCCAAAAATAACAATTATTATTTTGTAGTATAAAATAACTACATTTACAGTATATACATGTACATGTAGAGGCAACCAAAGAAACGTTCATTCACATACTGTAGCAACTGGTTGGCATTGGCGAATGTGGTAATGCCAGCAGCAGAACAGGGATATTATTAACATTAGAGTGGTCAGAAACTACTTTTTTATACAGTATATACTTTTAAAATAATAAAACGCTTTTGTGACACTGGATGTCGTCTAACCTTACAAGGATACATGTATATATATAGCAATGGCATTTTACTTTGACTTTACTAAAATGTGAAGCAAGCCAGGCGTGCTTTCTCTCTTATCACTCTATCCTCCCACGTTACTGTAACAATGTTCTTGGCTGTAGCTCTTTTTATCATGTTCCAAATCTGGGGATTTCATGTTTAAAGACAGCATGTGGAAAATGTATGCGGGGTTATTAGGGAAATCTTTTTTACGTACGTGACCGAGCATGGAATGTTTCCAAGAAAATATGTCTTCAGATCTGCGATGTGCAAAAAGTCTACTTTTGACTAAAGCTTGCTTGTTCTGGCGTATCTGTTTGTCACAAATAGCATTATTAAGTCATACGTGGCGTTATTGCGTCTAAAATAGGCTCCCACTGGTGGCAATTTCCTTTTCAGATGGACCCGCCACGAGGTCCATAAAACGAAATTGAAATTTTAATGATGTTTGCTTTTATTACTATGTTCTGGATTTGTTTTGACACGAAAATAAACTGCAAATAGTTTTAGTTTAACGTTCCATAAGCAGCACCTCGATGCAGTCGTCCTAGTTGTGATATGGCTTTTTGGCATCCTGTTTTATTACAGGCTAACGAATTACTGGGAATTATACACCTTTTTTATGTGCCGACTTCTAAAACGGCCTCAAATAATTTAATTTAGATTCGTTTTATCTGCTTTAGCCATGCGTTATTGCGCCGTAAAGCAAATGCTAAGATAACATTGGACAGCGTTAAAAATACGACTCTTCATGACGCTGATTTATTATTTTAATATCTAAGCTCATGTCTTATTGCATACAGTAACTCTTCATCGTAATGTGTTTTGACATAGAATCTTGGGCGCGCTTGATGTCTTCGGTCGAAAACCAGTAATTTATACACAGAATAATTTTAAAGGCCGTTCAACTAGTTTATTTACTAGTTTATTCGGCCTGATCAATATACATGAACTTTAAATGAAGGGTTAATTACAGATTAATGCATTCAGTACGGACTGCTCCAAAATAGATACAATACGAAAGTGGCGGTTAGGGGCAGCTAAATCAGACATTACCTTAAGTTAGGTTAGGATCACATAAAAAATAAATAAATATAAAGGAAAATCCCGTCAGGTAGAGTTGAAATATAACAGAGCTCCCACAGACATTGGGAATTCTTGAAAACCTGGGAAAGTAAGAGTATTTGTAACTGTCTTGAAAAACTGGAAAAGTCAGAGATTTCCTAAGTTTAATTATAATTTCAATTCACAATATATTTCATATATCGATTATATTGTGTATCGTGGTTTTCAGGTCTAGCTAATTTGGCGGAATTTATATTGACATGACAGAGATTAAAAACTTGGGTATCGCCAAAGCCAAAGCTTGGATGTTATTTTGTTAAAATGAATGGCTGAGATTAAGAGCTCTAATTATAATGGGGATTAATTTTGAAACCTCTCCACAGATTTAGTTTTATTTTCAATTAAAGTCGATTTAATAGCATTTCCTGAGACAATAGCAGGTGCATTTTTCACGAATTTTCCTTTTTATTAAGAGTATTTTGTTTGGGCAATATGAGTGCAATTTGTTGAAATGGGATGCTTACATTCCGAAATAGAGCAAATATTATCGCTCTTCACGATACCAATTGCCATATTTATTTGTACTATAAAACCTGTTTTATCTTCTCTGAACGTAGGGCATAAAATATCTGGCGTGCCATCTGCCTGGAATTATGCAGCCTAGCCATGGCTAACAATGACAGTAATCCCGCAGTAAGCATTTTGACAAACAACGGCGGTGTCGCATTAATAATAAAGCAATCTGGTTAGGGCAATAAGCGAAAGGCATCCTAGATATAGGACAAAACACGGCAGTTGTTATGAGAAGTGCACATATCTCCGACCCGGGGCACCTTTGGTATTAGTTGAGAACCCCTCAACAGCTGTAAGCAGATTGCCTTTCTTGAAATATTTCTTATTTGGAAAAAAAATAAGAACTAGGCAATTGAAAAGAAAATCGATAAAAACAAATAACATCGAGTAAAATTCTGGATTTATCTTCAGCCATGTCATAGATAAAGATTGCTAGAAACGCTGTATTGCTTCATGTACTTGGGTGCAATTTGGTACAAGAAAAGTAAGCACAAAATTCCTTGAAGTTAGGCAATCACTGATTACTTACGAATTCTGCTTGCTGAGGCCGTGCACTCGAGGCAGATATTTATTGTTTCGAGAAGTGTGACTTTCGTATTTACAACAAAAGTCGTTACATAGATTTTATTTATCATATACATGTACAAATACAAGTATTTTGTATAAAAATACTATAAAAAAAATAAAAACTTCTCTTACATTTCATTACTTCATTGCTGCAGCATCCGTGACTTAAACGGTAATGTAACCTTACTCTATTGTCGCCAGTAACCATTTTATGTGATGAAAATATTTTCCACTTTTTTGATTTATTGATCTGTTTTTGTCGTTTATGTAAGAATGGATTTTTAGGCTGTTGAAATTTTTTTCCATGTGGCATGAACTGGAAGTCTGCAAAAAACCAGCAGTTGTTGATAAATTTACATGTAGATTGCAAACTTCGGTCTCGTGATTTGAGAGCCAAAACTCACTACAATATTTTTGCATCTGTCGCACGAAATTAGAGAAATCGTGATATTATTATAAGTATAAAGAATAGTGAGGGCCATTGTTTTCCGCTCCCTGAATCAGTCACGGTTGGAGAATGCACGTACATTTTATAAACACTGCTAACAAGGGTGTCGACGAGTTAACAATAAAAATCATTGGGTTTGGCTCGTTTCGAGTCACGTATCGCGAGTGGAAAAAAACGTAATCATGTAAGCATGGCATGTATAAAGAGGGGGTAGTTGGATTGATTTCCGGAATGAGATTTGCAGGAAGAAGTTAAATTATAAGTGAAAGAAGAGAGTAGGAAACGAATGGGAACGAAAGTTTTCAACAAATGGGTTTCTTGTCGTTGAGGTGGCCTTTTGGTCAAAAATTCAGGCCGAACATATAGAAGCTAGTGGAAACATACCATTCCATTTTCAGGCTTTTTCCGTTTTTTCCATGGGTTGTTCGGTCATTAACTCTGCCTGAAATTGGATGTTTTGCAAATCCTACGTCATACATCTACATCTAGTCATTACCCTAAAAACCTTTAATGGATTTGTCTCTCGCCTTTCAATTTATGTAATTGGAGAAGGTGGGAATTAAGCAGCGCACAATTAATGACAAGGAGCGTAAATGCATTATAATGCACTCAACTTCATTGAATTTAATCCAAGCTGACAAAGTTCCATAACTTTTTTCTAACATCGCAAACACAAGCATTAACATCGCCTGTAAATTGAAATAAAAATAACCGACTTCCTTCAATGCTATGCATTGGATTTCACAACTGTTACATGTAATTTTGGTAATGCTGCCACATTAATTATTTATATGAACTTTATGCTCCGTTCAGTCGAGTGTCAGATCGTTCACTCATTGCGTGATTCGTGTAGATTCCGTTGTTCATAACATTTAAATTATTTATAAAACGGTTTGTCATCCACGAAAGTGTTATTTAGAAAACAATCAGTTGTGCTAGTGTATATGTACATATAGCTAGACAGAATATTAATGTAGAATAATTTTAGCATAGGGAAATTGCTTGGTCTTGAAGTCGTTATGCCTTAATGGTTGATGCAACATAAATTTCTTCATTGTAAATCTTACGACATACATGTTCATGATACAATCTAAGATATGGCATACATATGCAGGCAGTTAAAAAAATGGAAGCTTTAACATACTGGACATAATTCACAAACTACGTGTATTTGTATATGCATATGCATGCACATCGTGCCATATTTTCCCAGGGCTTGAGTAGTTTAACTAACAATGTAAGGCGAACTGTGGGTCCCAATGAAACCAATATGCAAATTAATTACTTTTGCCTTATACCCCTTATGCTTAAAGAAATGCAATGGAGTATCAGCAAATATGTATATACAAGTCAAAACATTATTATAAACGCGTTGAATATTTGAAGTTTTCATTCATACGTGAACACGTACATAGAACTACACATTTTTATATACTGTGTATTTACTTTCACACTGTTGGGAGATTATAATGTAACTTAAACTTATTAGTTGTACTACATTTATAGTGGAAGAATTAGACTTTTGCTTGTCTTGCATTTTTTCTTTAATACATTAAATGAAAGCAAACCTAGTATATTATCGATTGTTGGCTGGCAATGCAGCATCATGGATATTGATTTGCAAAGGTTACATCATAAATATCGTCATTGTTTGCCATCCTGCAGGAAGTTCTAGTTGATGTACCCGCTGAATTGCTATGGAAATACCGCCTCTCTGAAACAGTTAAGGGTGGGGCTGAATGTAAGGTTGGAAAATTACGTGATGGCATGCCTCTTGACATACTGTATAAACATCCAAACGAAGCCCAATATTTAACAGTATTAAAAGTAACAGGGGTTTGTCACAGATTATTTGTAAGCCATTTTTCCTCAGGGTTTATTCACTCAGCAAATATGGTGAACAACATTGAGATATTCCAGATCACTCCACAATAATGCTGATCAAATCGGATTTGTTGATCAGATCGAGATATCCAAAAATCAAGACTACCAATACTTAAAGTTCTGTTGAACCCTTCGTGATTTCTGCCATTTATTTATGAAAAAAAATATGGGAATGACCCAGCATCGAGAGCAAATAATCGACGTTCAAATTCTTGTTATTTCTATTACGGTTCTTGTCATGTTTACTTTCTATGTTTAAATAGGAGTACAGTATTTTCAATTCTATAAAAGGGTTTGTTTAATAGTAGACGAAGCATACTATTTGGATGAACTTAAACGAACAGTTATAAATTGAAATAATGTATAAAAGGGAAGGGATGTGTGCATTGCGGATGCATTTATTATTGGATCGTCTTATCACCAGGCAATTTTGGTTAACCAGTGACTTTGGAAAATCAGCAGCCAGATTCTCACCTAGGCCTAGCAGTAAAAGAGGAATAATGAGAATTTCTCCAGTAAATAATCAGCTAAGACAATTCGAATTCCAAATTATTCTTTTTGAAAACTCCAAAGAGCAGTGTAATCATTTCATGTCGTCAAGTCCGTGGCGTCAATACATGTAGGTATAACAGTTAATAGAAATTTTAACATTGATGTAAATTCCAATTATAAGAAAATGCTTGTTTGATGTTTCTGAAAAAAATTGGCAGACACAGCTCTAATATTTAAATATTTTGAGTATGCCACTCTATAGGGGATGAAATTGGTTTTGGCGGGAATTAATATGTAAGGACTGACGAATTACTCAATGTCGGGATGTGATAGTAAATACAAATCAAATATTGAATGTTTAGCAAAAAAAAGTTTTTGTGCATTTACATGGCACTGCTGTGATATAAAACGTTTCCCCTAATTATTAAAATGTCAATACCATGTTTCATAAGTTTGTATTTGTAATTGTAGAAACTAATGCTATAGCGAGATTGTAAAGTAATGCACGTTTTACCTAGAAAAAGCTCGAAAACGTTCAGCTACATGTATATATATATTTTTCATATATATATATATGAAAAATCCAGTGCATGCTTTTAAGCAGATCTGTCTTTGACACTGCAATTTTATATCTCTATACATTAAATGATTTTTGACTGAATTTAATATTGCAATATGGATATTATGAACAGTTACATAATGAATGCAAGTTGTGCATTAAGGAAGGTGACATCTATTATTGACAAAATAATTTAATTGTCAAAAACAGATGCACATGCATGTTATGAAATGAAATGTGTTTTCAGGAAGGCATTTTTATTTATGTCTCGACGCTATGAAAATCAACTGTTTGAAGGCATACGTGTAGGCTTTGATGACTGTCTTCACAGATGCACGATGCTATGGTTCGAAACGAGTTCTACCATCGTTGCAACGGTCCAAAGTAGCATGAGGTCTTCAAAAGATCCTTCATAAAAGGCCGATAACATTGAGATGGCAATATGATTCAAAATACATAATATGTTGCACTTACATTTCTTTATAATAACTTTACATGTATCTACATGTATGCAGTGAAAAATATATTTCATATATTTATGCTAGGGTTATGTAATCTACAAACTCAATTTAATCGAAATTTACCACTACATTATGGAAACCACCATCGTTATTAAATTCAATTCCTAGCAGCTTGGGGTTTGTCTTTCATGTCAGGAATTACTCAAAGAACATATTTGAAGTATATTATTAATTTCGGTTCCGAATTTGTATCACTGAAATACAGCATGTAATGACGTTTTCAGACGAGTCTAGACATTTCTAGTTTGCTTAAATCTACAGTCGCCTACTTGCCACATTATTTCGAATATGATAATTTTGCATTCCAAGATCAAACCCAACAGTGACCGTCATCCCTGGGTAAAAACTGGAAAATGTTTAGACATTTACACAAGGACCTCTTGTTATTGACTGCCAATTTGCGTGTATTTCTTGTTCAATGAGACGTTCCATGCTCGACCTTTGCGCCATATGTCCACTTCTGTCCAATTCTATGACTGTTGGGTTTTCCACACTTTTAATTCGCACCCAACAATGGTCAAACAGAGAACCAGTCAGCCTTAGACACTACAATACCCGGCAGAATCTTGAGGGAGTATTCGCTTCTATTGTGTTTGCACACGGAGAGAGATATACAGCATGCTGTTTCTGACTGGTTTAAGTATTTCTGAGATGAACGTGAATCTCTCTTGAAAAGAATGCTCTGTTGAAGGTTTCCTCCACCCATCGATTTGCTCACACAACCGCTGTTGCTGCTTTTCCAGATTGTAGAGAAATATCTAAAAGCAACGTTTATATTGCCGTACATGTATGGATGGTTGTGTAACAGAGACCAACGACTCTGAAAGTTTTTTTAAACCCATTATTTGCCCAATTTTCATGAACTGTCCACGTAAGATGCCAATGTGTCCCTATATTGTCGTCATCTCCGGTTCCACCGAATATTTTGAAATGGATTCAAAATCCTGATTGCTTTCGTATTCAGGGTTCCCAGAGAACCTGGAAAAGTCAGGGGATTTGTAACTGAATGGGAAACCTGGGAATGTCAGGGGAATTCTGAAAATATTTAAAATATTCAAAGTCAGGGGATTAACTAACTTTTAAATATAAGTTTAATCCAGAAGGTATTTTAAACATGTCGGTGAAGTTGTCCTTTGCACAATGAAAGAATTCCCCAGAATGGCAGATTGGTTCCCTCCATTTGGCTTCATTATGATAATATCGAAAGTTGCCAAAATAAAATGAATTTCAAGCATATGAGTTCTCCTTACTGAAAATCCAAATTAAAACAGTGCGTTAATACTTTGATGTTGTGTGAGCCCCATTATTATTAAAATTTCAATAATTATCTTCATAGTCAATGGTCATATTGATTAAAAACATTATTTATATTAAAGGGCAGCCACGTTTAACTTTATATTGGTCGATGGAAAAACTAATAGTCAGGGTAAAATAAAACTTAACCTAGAAAACCCTGGAAAGTTAGGGGATTATATGTTACTATGGCTGTGGGAATTAATCCTGTATGTAATTTAAATATGTTGAAAGATATTGGCAAATTAGACTAAAAAGAAAATGTAACAAAAGTGAGCATTTTCAGAAAATTTCTTTTAATTTATTACTTGTTAATTTTAGTGAATTTATAAAAATAATTGACATCTTTAAAAGTTTAAAAAGTCGTACATGTACCGGTATATGTCTACTTATTAAATGCACTGTTTTTATTTCCATCAGCAGCCTATTTGATAGTTTTACGCCTAAAGGCAACAATTCTATTGTGAGAATGCATTGTACAGGGTTCCTCCAGATCCCGAAAACCTGGAAAAGTCAGGGAAATTGAAACGGCCTTGAAAAAACAGGGAAGATTGATTTAATTTGACGAAGTCAGGAAAATTCAACAATTCAATTATAGATTTTGCATAACTAGTTAATGGAGTGCACAAAAATCAACAGATGACTACACTGTACCAATTTTTTAAAAGAAAATGTAAAATGTAATCTAAATTTGCTGTTTTCTTGTGCAAATTTGTGTTCTATCTCCTGTTTAGATATAATAAGAAATAAATATACATTAGTATTCTTTACATTGGTATGTTATGTTTTTTGCATTTCAGTGGTCATTGTGGTTAGGGAAATTTGTTTTAATTAAAACCTGGAAAATTCAGGGAGAAATCGGGGACGTTGAAAATGTTAACTCTGGGGGAACCCTGTTGTAACACACCATTCCTGGCATTTGAAGGCATAAAATACCTAAAATGGGGACCCGGACTCACTCGCTTTATGCATTCCCTTGGGAACATACCGATTTTATTGTATCTGTATCGAACTATGCGGACGGTGATGAACATTACACGAAATATGATCTTTTAATCTGGCTGCCGCAAATGCACTGTTAATTTTCTGAGAAGAAAATCGTATACGCTGTAAGGACGTGCATATATTGACGATACATGCACATGTGTATGTAAGGGTTAGCAACAATCTATGTCAACTAGATGTCGAGCTTTTCAGCACGATAACTCAGTCTCAAGGGTATAAAAATCGATGAAAACTAAAAGAGAACGCTTTTTGTATGAAAGTGGCTGTGAGCGAAAATTCCGTCGTTATTGTCACCCACATTGTAGGAGGGAGAATGATGGATTCCCAAGAAAGAAGGGAAAATGATACGCCCTATGGGGCAGGCACGATCCTGATGTTGTTTCTTATATCAATTATGTTTGTTTATAAAAGCGTATCATAATTAGATTACATGGAAACATATTTTGGTTGCTATACAGAACATAACAGTTTTTACTTATTGAAAACAAGCGAGCGACCGCACGTCGTATTTTTTTTTCACTTTTTGCAATGTTTCAACAAATGAAGCATAAAATATTTTTGCATTTAAATTCAGTTACCAAGTGAACTTCATTTAACCTAAAATGGTATAAAAAAACCTGAAACCTGGACAAAACTTAACTTTACATTGCAAATTGATTTAGTGAATCAGTTTAAAATGTTGATTGAAATCGATTTACATGTCCTTTACCTGTTTAAAGAATGTAAAGGTTTGTTTAGAATTTCAAAACACAATCATGTTATGATGTTTAACCACATTTTACTCTTTCCGATTGAAAGTTGACGTTTAGTTGTTTGCCATACTTCACTTACAGTATATCTCACGGCAGATCTAAAAATATCGAAATGACTTAGCATATCGAATGAACACTCAATTCGATTTAAATATTATCATTTTCATTTTAGCTTGATGTTTTGTTTCCCATCTCATCTTGCACATTATTTTCCTCTCTCTCTACGGTTTACTCAACATCAAACAATGCAAATTTGGAAATTGAATTTTGCTTCTCTAAAGCACTTTACTTACGCCTGTAGGCTATAAGCTGAAAGTTATCCAAGAAAATACATTCAAGTTTCATTTCTTATAAAACGCATCTAGATTTAAGAGCTTCCCATGTGCAGGTTTTCTCAAAAGTAAACAGTACATACTGTATATATATGTAGTAGAAACGGTGACTGTTGAATTGTATCAGTAGCTGTTTTTGAAATAGACTCATCATATATTCTTTATACCTAAACTGTATACGGTATAAGCTGAAGAGTGAATACGAAAATGTTGTTGAAGCTGATCATTTCAGCATAAAATATTAGATGCCTTTAAATTCGAACTAATTTCTTTAAAGTTTACTTGGGACATTTAACATTTACGTATTAAGCTAATTATACCGTATGCATTATACAGTATAACGGCGATCCCTTATCCGTTTGATTATACCGGTACTGGCAATATCAACCAGGTCCATCATTCTCTTGCAAAAATTGTATTTTTGAATAAATTTATCCAGTCAGGCTCTGTAGCATTTAAAATTCAGCTCACACCACCATAAGCGATTTTTCCGGCTTTATTTTCCGTAAATTTATTCACTTTTTGAGAAATTTCCATTTCATTGCTTTAATAAGGGCTTTGTTTCGGATACCATTGTGCATTATAAGCATCTAATTCAAAGCACGTTTTCGCCCTTGGAAATGGTATACAAAATTAAGCAATTCGAAACCTTGAAATTATATTTAGAAACGAAAACTCTTTATTACTTAATTCTACGGTAATATAAGTTTAAATATTATGACTAGATCTGTTGATAGGAGAGGGCCTAGGTTACATAAAAATGTGATGCATATTAATAAGCATTTCCATTTTCATTAATACCCTGTACTAGATCTTTATGCATTATACCGGTATACATTTGTATAATTTTACAGTTAATTTAATCATTCCTGAAATTCAGAAAAACGATTTTTGTTCGAAACTTCAACAAAATTTGCACAATATATTGTACATCTACTACAGTGACTATATAGCGATATTACAACATGTGTTTCCTATGTGTCTATATACTGTACATGCATGTATACTTATTTTAAAATATCTCATTCATTTCTATTGCCTGCATGGTATTTGAGTACCATTTCTAAAATTGAACTATATGTACTTGTAAGCTTATACTGGATATTGCAACTCATTGAATCTTGAAATGTTTGATGTTTTGTTACGCTCTGAAAATTTCTCGCAACTTTCTCTGCCACGCAATATAAATATCTTCAGAGGGTTCCCAATTCCGCAAATGTTATTTTCTGATAATTTAACCTTTCGCCGTATTCCCTTATTGGATGTGCTCGTAAGAAAGGGATATTGGCATTGTGTTTCATTGATTAAACGTCACGGCCCGAATAACCAGACATTTCCAGCAATATCATCTTTCTTCAATATTTGCTTCGTCAAAAAACGGCAATAGTTACTACCCGTTCAGAAAAAAACTTCAAAATCTTATTTCCAAAAATCAATTGAGGATGCAATCTTTAAAGGAGACCGTCCATGGTTACATATACGTATATCTAATCCAGTGCATTTCAGTATTGTCCGTTGCATTGATCGAATTGCTGCTTATTTTAAAGGCATGCAGAGTCAAATGCTCCATATATAGCATCCTTGAAGAAGTAATGCATTGGTAGGCCGCAATCTACTCTACAGTTCTGTGGGTGGCAGAATAAGTAAAAGGGCCCATTGGAAAGAACAGACTATTTTATATATGTGTACTATATATTTACTATATATTTATAATGAATGGTTCAGATGGTTCAAAATGCTTCACAACTTAAGTTAGCTTAAGCTCCTACCATGCACTTTTTCTGTTAATTATATTCGTATACTTTTAGATTTTCTATCCTAGCCGTGATTATTGGTGCATGATTGGCACAGAACACACAGACGTGTTCTCAAATAGGCCAAGAGTCTTGATTGCGAAACCGAGTTGCGGATTTATGGCGTATTGATTCGCCAAGAAAATCATAACTAGTCAGGGTGAAATGCAGGCCAAATGATTTATTACATGGCGTTCATGCAGAAGAGATCCAATCCAGTTCTACGACTTTTCAAAAACTAATATCATAAAAGCCAACTTAGGATTATAAAAGATTAGGCAAGATTGAAACACTTCATCATGCCGTTTAATTTTCATTTCCATCCATTACATTTTAAATTCTAAAGGGAGTTAATTTAGGATGCTGTTTGCCCGGCTACATGAACAATGGTGAGAATAGCAATTTATTAACAAGTTATGACGTGAAAATCTCCTTTATGATAGCGCACAGCATGTAGACGGTCATGATACTTTATGAACTTCTTATTGCTCGTTTGGGGTTTATTAAATCAAAGATAACTACTGGTTACTATGGTTGCACTGTTAGTACTTTCTTTCGCTTTGTAACTTTATAGCGCAGATCGTTGGTTTCCCTTTTGGACTTTATTAGTGAGGAATTTTTCTTTGAAGTGATGTTGCTTATAAGTTTTCAGGCTATATCCGACGATTATGCCCAATCTTATTGTGTGCCCAAGCGTAATTTGGGCGACTTGAATTCTTGCTCATCTATACTATTCTAGATTTTTTATATGTAGTGGCAAAGCACATTAACAGTCTAACTCTTAAAGCATAATATGTTTTTGTTCAAATCAATGCTCTAAAGTTGGAAAACAGCTATCACCAATGTGGTTTTGGAATACTGTACACTACTGGCATTATACATGCATATTTATTTGCATTGGTGTTTCATCGTTTTAATCGCAGAAGGGTTAGGATATTTCACATTAGTTAGAAAACGTTCACTCTACCTTTATTATGACGTACGTTGATTTCATGAGTCTTCACGTCAGTTTTCAGACGATGTCTTTATGGCTTGGTGCCATTTTTTGCGCCATTGTTCAACATCTTTAATGAGCAGTTGTTCATCTCATGAATGCAAATGCTCTCGCAAATGTGTTTTTCTCGTTGTGTTAAAGCTCGTTTGTGTGTCGAAATGATAACATGAAACTATTATATAAGGTGTAGCTTTTTATGCGTTCATTGATCAGCACTAATGGGCTACAAAAATTAATTATCCGGTCGGGCTAATTCACTTTAGTAACGTTACTTCAAACCACTTATCTGTCAAGGAAAAAAGAGTTTAAAACATGACTAAAGTGGATGTTTATACAAATTTGTTTCATGGCCTCCTGACAAGAAATTCGTGCGCAAGAGAATATCATTAATCTGTTAATGCATATCGTAGTTTTTGCAGGCATTTTATGCCAGACATATTTGTCAATTAGCAACGTGCTGCTTTATTTTATTAATTATCATAGACAAATACCGACAAATGTCTACAGGCTGTCATACTTTATGCATCAACTGGAAAATGCTATTCTGGTTTGCTTAAATATCAGTGGTTAATAAATCAACATGGAGTGTTTAATTATTTAGAAGAACAGGGCTCTAAACTCTGTAATTATCGTTGTGTTACGCGTTGTCTAAAACTTTATTTTGCTTATTGATGTCCTTGATTCGCAAGTAACTCCATTTATTGGGCAAGACGCTTCACAATGGTAAATACAGGGTGAACTAATTGCTGTTTCGAATAAAACTGACAAGAAAATGATCACTGTTGAACACCTTTTGAACTGATATTAGGAACTATTGGGTGTCCTTTGATTTAGTCCCTGTTCCAGTATAGACACCATAAGAAAGTGAGTTTCTCCCAACGGCTCTTGGGTTGGCAGTAGTTACCTGGCAGTTAGGGGCAGCTACTGTAAGCTTAAATCAAACATTACATTGTTAGTTTAGGATAGGTTAGCTAGGTGAGTGTAAACACAGAAACATGGGTAAATTCTGGCATTTAGGATAGATGCCATTCTTATCCTGTAGACAAATTAGAGTTGAAATATAAATATTGTATGCACATTTGGAGCAGGACAATACCGGTATTTATCGTAAAACTGGACATTATTAAAAGATACTTAGAAACTATACTGAGCATATAACAGGGTTGGAATTATCTAGAAACTGTATCTTGTCGCAGTATGAATTTTGATTTGTCAAACTTGTCAATGCTTCCCTCTAATATGTTTAAGCGGTTCTCATTTCCATAATGGCGAGCCTAATATTGATGCCCATAGATGACATTAACGGCCGGTTCAAAATATCTGTTCAATTTAATTCTGTTTTGTAATTTTGTGATGGGCATATCTTTTTCACTGAAGGCATGTTTGAGCCCATATACAGGGTGGACCAGATATCTGGGCCTCTCAAAATAACGTTCAATCCGCTGGTGCTAGGATAAGTGTGCTT